>ML415000.1:0-60948 GCA_005239525.1 Nicotiana knightiana
GCTGTCAGGGGTGACCGTTGCCAACGGTCAGTGGGCCCCACATCTTTAAAAAAAAAAATAGCCATTGTACCGGGCCGGTTAAACCGGTACACGGTTACGGTTCACTACCGATCCGGTTACCCGTTTCAAAATAATTAAACGGAGCAACCCCCTCTAACCCCCCTACCCAGCCCACCCGGCCCCCTATGAACCGGGCCGGTTCCGGTTTTAACCGGTCTGGGCCGGTCCGGTTACGGGTCAACCCGGCCCGTTTGCCACCTTTACAATCAAGTGGACCTTAGCCCATCTGCTTCAAAGTGATGAAGCTATAAAAGGGTTTGAAAACAAAAAAAATCCCTTTAGCCAACCACATCTCATACGGGAAAAGAAAGAAAACGTTTTTAGTGTTTCTTAGTGCCGAATACCCTGTTTCACTTCGTCATCGGCATATTTTCTTGAGCTTCAACAATAAACTCCAAGTAATTACATGTAGTTCTTTTACTTTTGATACAATATTAATATATATGTATGATTTCTTATGGAACTTAGTAGAGAAGATATTGGGATTGGATTAAGAGTTTAAAAGATAAAGTTAAGGGAATTGGGAAAGGAAGAAGCGCCATTTAAACTTCTGTAGAAGCAGAAGATGACTAAAACCCCTAAAGAAAGAAAAGGTTAAAATAGAGAAACAAAAAGAAGCCTAAAGCTTCACCAATGTGAAAGAAACAAATTGAGAAAATAAAAAGCTTTGACCATTAAAGCTTTGTCAACTAGGTTCGGTGAAGTTTGTAGTTGCTCTCAGTGAAAATACTCCACGGTTTAAAACAAAAAAATTAATTTCTCCTTCTTTGGAATTTGCTTGAAATATTTTCATAGTGTATGCTTTCATTGAGTACAAAAAAAAAAAGATTTAAATCCCAATTAAGAAGGAATATCATGGACAATAATATTATCTGATTTTTGTAGTATTCATATGACTAAAGAGACTAAATAGTACAATGAATAGACTATATGAATGACCTTTGTTTCGAATATTTTGGACTCGCTTAAGTTAACTGTAGTATGGGCATACAAACAAATTGACGAATTGAGAACTAAACATGTCATCCCGAGCGGTGGGTATTCAAATTTAGTTATGAATTAACCCGAAAAAGGAAATTAACACGAGATCAATATGATGTGATCATAATTTAATTGAAGGAAACCGTAAGGATTGCTCGAGGTGACGAGTTTGGTATTTCGGCACAAGTACTGCGAGTAGTAATCTTACCGCAATTTATGTTTTCATAACCTTCATGGTTTATACTATATTTTGAAAATAAAAGGTGTCACCGAATATTTGAAATTGCATGTGAGACAAGTCCTTTACTTGAGATGTTTACAGTTATTTAAAAGGTTCTCACTGTTACTGGATATGTTTTACTGTCACTTGAAATATGATTACCGTTACCGAAATTTGAATTACATGATTTGATAAGAATTGAAATGCCCTGTACTATTTTGAAAACGCTTCCATGTGAAGATTTACTGATTACAAAGAAAAGTATGAATGTGAGGAGACTTTGAAGGATCCCGTAGCTAGCGGCGGGTTCATTAGACCTGGTGCACCTTGTATTTATCGATTACTGAGTACAGTTATAGCCCTCGCTAGTGGGAAGGTAGAACAAGCATACATTTACAATTTTCCCTCGAGTAGGGATCTACAATTATATTTGACTCCTTTTACGAAGGGGTCCACACAGTGATACGGATTACATGATTCTTTTCTTGGAAACCTCCCAAACATAAATATTTGCTATGAGACAGTTTATTACCGAATTGTTAATTGATTTTTATTTACATGAAATACCTGATGAAACGAAATATTTGTTACTGTTTCTGAAAGTGCATTTTTATAATATTTTTCGGGTTAATATGCATGTTTTCTGACTTGTCCCCAATTAAAAACGATTGTGGTTAAATGTTATTACTCACTGAGCTAGGACTCACTCCCCCCAATTTTTTTTTATAGAGGCAATAGTTGACGCGAGCGAGGATTTCGTTAATTAGAGTACACGAGTTTCTAGTTCTTTGTGAGTCCCGCACTTGTTCGTGTGAGCGAAGAGTTTATTTATTGTTATTGTATTTTCTTTTGAACTCTTAGAGTCGCTCCACAGTCATTCTTATTGGTTTCATGATGATTAATTATTTATATTGGACTAGTTACTAGTATTGCACTTTCTCTCCATATTTTGAGATGGATTTAGTATTATTATGTTGGTAATGGTATTGTTAGTGAAAATTCATTTTAGTTAGTTGATGAAGATTGTGACTGATTTGGGTGAATATTAATTGGTTATTAATTGTTTATCAGACAAGAAAACTTTTGGATAGTCCTAAAATAGGGGAAACTCTGTCCAATATTTTTTAAAATACCGATGAGGCTTACTTAGGACACTTGTTCCAAAGCGCCGGTCATGATCCTAATTGGGTCGTGACAAAGTTGATATCAGAGCCCTAGGTTATTCTTGTGACTAATGGAGCACACGTCAGTAGTAGAATCTAAATTATGATTATGTAGCCGGCCATTCCCATAATCGTGATTCTACAAGGGCGTGATAAGATGTGTCTTGTCTTTCTTTCTTATTCCTCTCTACGTGTGTGGCGATTAGGGTCATGTAACTGAATCTGTCATTACTTATCCTATTACTTATCCTATTAGTGTATGTCTCGGACCAATTATCCTATAATAGAATTCGGTTAGAGGTTCAAACTTCAAAGACGTCAAATTTCGCAATGGACATGCAGCCATCTCAAAGCGAAGAAATGCTATATAAGTAGAATACAAAACCAGTGAAAAGTTCATTGTTCCATATGAGGTGCTTTCCGGTAAGAAGCGTAATAGAGTCCATTTCGCAATGGATAAATGAGTGCTATCACAAAAAGGTACTTAATTCCATGAAAAAAAATTAAGATCTTTATGGATATAATAGATAAACATGAGAAGAATGAGAAATAAAATAGGGGCTATAAAGTCCTCATGCACCTTGAAGATTATGGGGAACAACAAGATATTCTTAATAAAATTCCTAAAGTTGAAACTATTAAGTTTACTATTTCTGATAGTTCAAAGGATCCTTAAAGGTTTTAGTAAAACACTTACCACGTTATAAGCAATAGGATATTTCATGAAGAGGTTTATGGAACATGCAACTTTTAGACTTGAGAACATGGATAATACATAAAATGCTATGGTACTCTTAGAGATGCCAACAAGAACAACACAACAAATTTGGGAATAATTTCACCAAAGTGTTTATGGATCACTTCCTTCTTGATAATTTGTGACGTGAACTTGCCTGCTAGATCATTTAAGAAATTGATTTAGACATTGGGTATACTTACATATAACACCACACATTCTCAGCTGGATACACAAGCAACATCTTAAGTTTAGAGGCTTGTTGAAAGGTTGGTTACTTGTTTAAACCATATAGTAACTGCATATATGAAGACTTAAACATATTCTGTAGCAGTTGCACTTACCAGAAAGATTAAAAATATGATCATGATAGGCTTGCAAGAACTCACATAAGAAGATCGAGATTAGAATATCTTTTAGTACAGGTTTTAATATGACTCGAAGATTTAAAAATCAAGAATGTTTTGAGATATTAAGCGATCCTTTTGGGTTGCCACATATGTGAAAAATTTATAGTAGTTAGACATGTGTTTAAAACTTTTAAGGTTCAAGTTAAGAGAAATAAACCCCAGCTAACCAAGTTGTACTTGATATGGTTGACTCTAACATACAGATGGATATGTATTAATTATCTTCTAACCATGCTATCCTCGATTACTATGGTAATACTATTAGGTTTGGTGAACTTTAAAAGCTAGTTTTGTCCAAAAAGGAGATTATAGGTTTTAGAAAGGTGCAAATTATATATTTTGAAGACTTAACGGTTATAGAAGAAAGGTTGTTTGGATCTCATAGATACGGCAAGGGGCACAAGAGAAGAAACACTTAGTTTGAGAAAAAAAAAGTATCATAATGAGAGATTCTCTAATGTATTCCTAAGGATTTACTAGGACTACCTCTAGTAGTGAGAAATAAACTTCGGTATTGAGCTGACACCTGGCACGCAAACTATATGATATGGCACCAATAGAGTTAAGAGAGTTAATTGAATAATTGAGAGACCTACTGGATACAGGTTTTATCATACCGAGTATTGCACCATGGGGTATACCAATATTGTTTGGATAAAAAAGGGATGAGTCTTTAAGAATGTGGGCCAATTATAGATAATTAAATAAGATAACAATACAGACAAATATCCTTTGTATTGTATAGATAACTTGTTTGATCAGTTACAAGAAGCCATTGATCTTTAGTCTGATTATCATCAACTTAGAATAAGAAAGGAAGATATTTTGATGTTTCCTCTAGTACTCGGTACAAACATTACGAGTTACGCGTGATGTCCTTTAAATTGGTCAATGCTCCAGTTGCCTTGATATATATATAATGAATATGGTGTTCAAAGTTGTTTTTGGAAAAAAAAATTCATAGTTTTTACTTACTATATTCTGGTATATTTTACCCCGAAAGAGCACAAGAGTTACTTGAAAAATATGCCAAAGACACTACAAGAAAATCAACCCTTTTTTCCAAGTTCTTCAATTAGCTGGAATAGATGGTATTCATAGGACACGTGGTATCTAAAAATTAAAAGAATGGTAGATTCTAAGAAGATAGAAACAATTCATAAATGGTTGAGACCCATTTGTCCTACAAACATTACTTTTGGCTTGAGAGGCTACTATAGAAATTTGTGTAGGATTTTTTTATAATAGCACCATCATTCACCACGTTAACGTAGAAAATCGCTAAATTTCAGCGGATGGAGAAATGTACAACGAGAAAGCATGTTTTACAATTACACTAATATTAGCCTTATTTCAATAGGCTCTAGAGGATTCACGATGTTATGTGATACTTCGAGGGTAGAATTAGGATATTTTCTCATGCAAAATAGTCGTGTGATAGCCTATGCTCTAAGGAAAATGAAGAAGCTCAAGTCGTATTATGCCATTCATGATTTGGAGATGGTCATAGTGGTATTTCCTATTCAGATTTAGAGACACTATTTATATGAAGAAACCTATGAGATTTATACCTAGCACAAGAGTCTGAAGTATATTTAAAACCAATAGAGATATAAATATTTAGCAATGCTGATGGAGGTGGAAACTACTGAAGATATAATTGTATTATTCTGTATTGTTCGGGAAAGATAAATATTATAGCTTATGCAAAAAAAAAATATAGGTGATTTGGCGCATATAACTCATGTAGAGATACTTCTGGACGAAATTATGCATAGACTATAGGGTACACGTATTAGATTCAATGTGAAAAAAATAAATTCAAAGACGTTATTGGCTATTGGTCAAGCCCGATGTAAAGTGTATAAAGGCTAGCCAATACGAGGATGAGCGATTGTTTAATTACCAAGATTAGTTTCTAGCTGGTAAAAATAAGGATATGAGTGTTAATAGTGAAGGTGTTCTCCGACTAGGTAATTAATTATGTGTAGCAAACATATATGGGTCGAGACGAGCTATTCATGATGGAGCTCACAACTCTAGATACACTGTAAATCTCAGATCTATAAGATGCACCATGACTATAAAAAAAATTAAATGGTTGGAAAAGAAAGAAGGAAAAAAAAATTCATTAACTCTGTTTCTAACTATTTGACATGTCAGTATGTCAAGGCAAGTACTTGTCACTCACATGCCCACTAAAACAACTCAAGATTCTGAAGTGGAAATACAATAGAACAGCACATTATTGATTAAATTACTCAAATTGTTAGAGGTATGATTATATGTTGGAAAGTTATAAATTGGCTTAAAAAACAGGCACGTTTCTTGCTAGTTAAAACCTCTTATAGTGAGGTAAAATATGCATAGATATACATGAACAGAAAATTATCTGACTCAATAGAGCTCTATTGTCCATCCCCTCTAATAGAGGATCACACTCACTTCACAATTTGAAACCTTTTCAAGAAATGTTGGGTACACAAGTAGATCTTAATACTAGTTTTATCGCACCCAAAAGCAAAGTCTGAAGTGCTATACAGATCTTCGAGGATATACTTTTGGATAGTCCTTAGTTATCTTATATTCACCCAGTGTTTCATGTCTCTATGCTGAAAAATAAAATGTATATTAGACTCCTCCCAAGTGCTTGAAGCAGCTACTATACCACTCTATGAGAAGTTGTCTTATGAGAAGGAGTCGATGTCTGTTGGCGATAAACAAGTGAGGAAGCTACGGTCAAAATAAATAGTGATTGTTGAAGTCTTGTAGAGAAATAATGCCGTTGAAGAAGCTACTTGGGAAGTCGAAGATGCTATGCGAGTCAACTATCCTCGCTTGTTTTAGTCGAAAAATATGTACTTGGTTTAAATTTTGGGACGAATATCATAAGGTGGGGAGAATATAGAACCTCATGTTAAATAATGAATAGATAAATAATTTGCAAAAAAAGAAGAAGAAAGAAAGAAATAACAATAAAATAAAGAAGGAAGACAATCAAGTGGACCTTAGCCCATCTGCTTCAAAGTGATGAAGCTAGAAAGGGTTTGAAAACTAAAAAAACGTTTTTAGTGTTTCTTAGTGCCGAATACCCTGTTTCACTTCGTCATCGGCATATTTTCTTGAGCTTCAACAATAAACTCCAAGTAATTACATGTAGTTCTTTTACTTTTGATACAATATTAATATATATGTATGATTTCTTATGGAACTTAGTAGAGAAGATATTGGGATTGGATTAAGAGTTTAAAAGATAAAGTTAAGGGAATTGGGAAAGGAAGAAGCGCCATTTAAACTTCTGTAGAAGCAGAAGATGACTAAAACCCCTAAAGAAAGAAAAGGTTAAAATAGAGAAACAAAAAGAAGCCTAAAGCTTCACCAATGTGAAAGAAACAAATTGAGAAAATAAAAAGCTTTGACCATTAAAGCTTTGTCAACTAGGTTCGGTGAAGTTTGTAGTTGCTCTCAGTGAAAATACTCCACGGTTTAAAACAAAAAAATTAATTTCTCCTTCTTTGGAATTTGCTTGAAATATTTTCATAGTGTATGCTTTCATTGAGTACAAAAAAAAAAAGATTTAAATCCCAATTAAGAAGGAATATCATGGACAATAATATTATCTGATTTTTGTAGTATTCATATGACTAAAGAGACTAAATAGTACAATGAATAGACTATATGAATGACCTTTGTTTCGAATATTTTGGACTCGCTTAAGTTAACTGTAGTATGGGCATACAAACAAATTGACGAATTGAGAACTAAACATGTCATCCCGAGCGGTGGGTATTCAAATTTAGTTATGAATTAACCCGAAAAAGGAAATTAACACGAGATCAATATGATGTGATCATAATTTAATTGAAGGAAACCGTAAGGATTGCTCGAGGTGACGAGTTTGGTATTTCGGCACAAGTACTGCGAGTAGTAATCTTACCGCAATTTATGTTTTCATAACCTTCATGGTTTATACTATATTTTGAAAATAAAAGGTGTCACCGAATATTTGAAATTGCATGTGAGACAAGTCCTTTACTTGAGATGTTTACAGTTATTTAAAAGGTTCTCACTGTTACTGGATATGTTTTACTGTCACTTGAAATATGATTACCGTTACCGAAATTTGAATTACATGATTTGATAAGAATTGAAATGCCCTGTACTATTTTGAAAACGCTTCCATGTGAAGATTTACTGATTACAAAGAAAAGTATGAATGTGAGGAGACTTTGAAGGATCCCGTAGCTAGCGGCGGGTTCATTAGACCTGGTGCACCTTGTATTTATCGATTACTGAGTACAGTTATAGTCCTCGCTAGTGGAAAGGTAGAACTAGCATACAGTTACAGTTTTCCCTCGAGTAGGGACCTACAATTATATTTGCCTCCTTTGACAAAGGGGTCCACACAATGATACAGATTACATGATCTTTTTCTTGGAAACCTCCCAAACATAAAGACTTGATATGAGGCAGTTTATTACCAAATTGTTAATTCATCTTTATTTACATGAAACACATGATGAAACGGATTATTTGTTACAATTTCTGAAAGGGCATTTTTATAACATTTTAGGGTTAATATGCATGTTTTCTTACTTGTCCCCAATTAAAAATGATTGTGGTTAAGTATTATTACTCACTGAGCTAGCGACTCACTCCCTGCAATTTTTTTTACAGAGGCAGTAGTTAACGCGAGTGAGGATTTTGTTAAGTAAAGTACACGAGTTGCTAGTTCTTTGTGAGTCCCGCACTTATTTGCGTAGGCGAAGAGTTTATTTATTGTCATTGTCTTTTATTTTGAACTCTTAGAGTCGCTCCATAATCATTATTATTGGTGTCATGATGATTCATTCATTATATTGGACTAATTATTAGTATTGCACTTTCTCTCCAATTTTTGAGATGTGTTTAGTATTATTATGTTGGTAATGGTATTGTTGGTGAAATTCATTTTGGTTAATTGATGAAGATTGTGACTTATTTGGGTGGATATTGGTTGGTTGTTAATTGTTCATCAGACAAGAAAACTTTTGGATAGTCCTAAAATCGGAAAAACTATGTTCGATTTTTTTATAAAATACTGATGAGGCTTACTTAGAGCACTTGCTCCTAAGTGCCGGTCATGATCCTAAATTGGATCGTGACAATGTGGTTCACCCAAAGTGTGGTAGATGCCAAGGAATACCTGGTCCGGGAATTTTCTGCCAGTGTGGCGCATATAAAGAAAGGGAACAAGGTAACAAAAGTGAGAAATCTAAAGGTGAGATCGATCAGAACACCCTGAACACGTATTTAAGGTTTGAGGATGTGGAGCCTGTGCAATACCTAGAAAAGCTAGCACTGGGAGATGCAGTTCGACCATGACTAGCTGAGATTCCTGTAATTTCGGGGCCGCCTTTAGCATGGATCACAGCAGGGGTTCCTATTCAGTGGAACACACTAAATTTTGAGGCAAAGGGATGGCAAACATTCATGTGTAGCAGACTAGACCCACGCTGAAATGAAACAAATCTTCCAATTCCGTGGGCAGTGGTAGTCACCTCTATCATGGCCGGGTACCCTATAAATGTGGGTGTCGTGATGTCGGCTAACCTGTCTGTGGTCGCTAGGCAAGGTGACACCTCCTACCCGTATCCCAACACTATTACTGAGTACCTTACGGATGCGGGGGTGAAGACGAGGGATTTTTATACTAAGGTGCGGGCGAAAAAGCCCTTCTCATGGTATTCTTTGATGGGTGGTGGAAACCCAAAGAAAAAAGGTCAACCCTCTACTACTGTAGGCCAGTCTGATGAGCTGGTCGGGTTAGCTGCTGATACAGTTGACATGCCATCTACTTCACCATAGGCTTTTGATGGTGCAACAACTATGTCTTTATCTCCTTCTTCTGGTCCTTCAGCATCAGTGCCTTCCACAGCGGCTTTGAAGCCGGTGCCCGTGCCCACTCATCCACTATCTGCACTGCGAGTCTCTCAAACACTAGTGAGCCTCAACAAATGGATGCAGACAACCATTGCAAAGCTGTCTAATATATCCAGTATTGTTGCAGCACAGTCATCCACTCCGACACCCTAGATTCCTCCAATAGTAGAGGATATATTGAAGAAGATCTTGGAGAACCAGACCACCATCATGAACACCTTGGTAGCACATGGGGCAGTGATTGAGGAGCTGGGGAAGTAGGTAAAGAAAATGAGGAAATCCCAGGCGTCCCAAGAAATCAGTTGACAGGCTGAGGAGAGAGGTGACCAAGATAGCACCAGTACCGGCAGATCCAACATCACCATCAGCTCCAGTGGCACCAACTAGCCAGTCTGAGGAGCCAGACCTGGCTGCCGACACTACTGAGGCAGTGCACCAGATGTTCACCAACCCAGTTACTCCCAGAGCCGATGATGATGAGATCCAGTTAGAGGAGACTGAGGGCGGTGACGCAGCTAGGGACACGGATATGTCCAAGGACACATAGGGAGTCTTTTTCACTCTTACCCTTCTTTGTTCTTATTTTGTTAAGCATCGGGAACAATGCTTATTTTTATTTGGGGGGTGGGGTGGAGTTTATTTGCTATTTGGATGAATTTTAGACATTTGGTTTGTAATAACTGACAATATTTTTTTCTTTATCTTTATCCTGTATATATATTCTCTATGTTCTCTCTTGATGTATATATTCTCTCTTTTCCTCTCTCATTATGTATATTCATTATGCTCTCAGTAGTTTTCTTTTTAGCTTCTTTATTCTGTTTTCTTATTAGTCTATGTTTAATCTAGTAGCTTCTTTTAATTTTGTAGCTTCTTTTTATGTTATAGTGAACAATAAAACTTTGGTTTTATTAATGCCACGGTTCTTTCCAAAGATAATTTTTGTGTGAACCGGGTGACTCTTCCCAACGATGGATGGCATGACAACCTTCTTAAAGGATTGAGTCCGTTTTTGGTGTTTAGGTAAGAATAGTAATAATAATGAATAAAAAGACCTAATTGAGTCAGACTCGAAGAGTCAAACATGCTTCACTTGGTACCAACACATTTAACTACGTGCTTATGGTTAAAAATAAGTTTTTTGGAAACAAATAGCTCTAATTAGTGATCTTTTGACTCTTGTATTAACTTAAGCAACCATCGAGTGGTTTAGTCGAACCATAGTGATTTTCAATCTTGAATATGATCGTTGTGGGCCCTCGACTCTATCCTCTTTAATAATCCAGCTGCATGAGAGGTGAGATTTTTTTCTTGCAAGTCCAAGTACCCGTGTGAATGGTATAGAACTTGCCCAGATGTGTTTCGAGGCGAAATTTTAAGTTTTGCTTGGCTTGAGAAGTGATTATAGGCTCTCCTTGACCCACTTGAAATTTTCCATGGCCCACCAATGTTGTTATCCTTAGTCAACCCATTTTAGCCTAAAACCTTTCTCATTTGATAACCATGTTATAAGTCTTTACATGTTTTATCGTGACCCTCTCTTGACACCCGAGCTTTCCTTAACACTCTTGTGAAATAATTGGCTAAAAACATAAGTTTGGGGGAGAAACGAGGAGTTTGAAAAGGTATCAAGGCACAAAAAGAGAAAAGAAATGAAAAGAAGGAAAGTCAAGAAAAAAAGAAAGAAAGAACAAAAAGAAAAATGCAAAAAGAAAGTGAATAAGTTGAAGAGTTGAAAGGATTCAAAGAAAAGTAATGATGCAAAGCATGGAGAAAGCAAAGAAGGAGAAAATGAATATCATGACCAAGAAAGAGTGATGTTAAGTATCTCTAGTTCCCCTAAGGAAAAGAAAATGCCTCAAAGAGTTAGCAAAGTAAGAGCCGATAAGAGAAGATTGGGTGCTTAGGGAAAGATGAACCCATTATATTATAGAATATCCAACCTTTATCCAAAATCCTTCATTGCATTCCGAAAAAGCCTTACGTTATTTAAAGCCGAGTGAACTTACATTAGTGGTGATTTACATGTCGGTAAGCCTATGGTACTTAAAGTTGTACTTGCGACATTCTTTTGAGAGAGATGAACGAACCTATCACAAATCTTTGAATTGAGTGCTATATTCTTAATTGAGATCCACAATGATCTACATGAAAGAACGAACTTCCTTGATGAATAAAGTCAACTCTTGATTCTCAAGTGTCACATTAGAACTAGTTGTGCTTAAAAGTTCAACCCATTGCCTTGTTGATAATTCATAAGTGTTGTGGGTAATTGTTGGTCCCAATTGATATGTGATTGGTGCATCTTTGATTAGCTGGAATAGATCTTAACATGTGGAGGTAGGAATTACCTTATTTGCTTGAGGACAAGCAAAAGATTAAGTTTGGGGGAGTTGATACGTGGGGATTTTGACTACTTATTAACGTCTTTTTTTTTTTGCTTTCATTTTAGTCCAAAAGCGCTTAAGTGTGTTCCAGTAAACTAATGAAATGTGCTTAATTGCATGACTATTAGAATGTGAGCGCCCAAGATGAAATCCAACTCAATAAGGAGTGATCTAAACTCAAGGACAAAAACAGGCACAAAAGCTCAGAAGTGTGAACCGCAGATTATCATCTGCAGCCTCAGGATATGAAGAAACGCCCATCAAAGAAGTGTGAAAAGTGCGGTCTGCACATGATATGTACAGCCGCAGAAACTGGGTAAAAGCAAAAGTTCAGAGAACCTGCATCTCAAGCTCAACAAAAGTGCGGACCACACAATTATTGTGCGGCCACAGAAGAACAACCACGCGGCCGCAGTCACATTTGTGTGGACCACATAATAGAAAGATACTGTCGTAGACACATTTGTGTGGATCGCAGAAAGAGAGAAGTGCGACCGCAGTTCTGAATTATGCGGCCGCAGATTTCCAATCCTGTCAGACTGAAGCAAAGTGCGGACCGTACATGAAATTGTGTGGCCGTAGAACCTCCGAAGGGGCATTTTTTGTCTGAAAATTCCAACCTGTATAAATAGAAGAGTTTCACTTTTTAGATATACAAACTCGCGTGCTAAGATATATACTACTAACACCCATTCATATATCTCCCTGCGGAATTCGACCCCGACTGTTGTTGGGTATTACTATTGCATCGACCATTTTCATATCCTCAAATAGAAGAGTGAAATTGGACGAGATCAAGCCTCTTAAAAAAACCTCTTGAATGATTCTTCTAATAGTGGTTCTCGCATCTGTTTGCTTGTTTTGAAAAACTCTTTGATTCCTTTCAATCCAAATGTGATAAACACAAGCGGCCAAGACCATCATATACACTTTTGTAGTTGCATTTCTGCCTCTAGCATGGTACAATGCCCATCTTAGTTCCTTTTGCCACTCCAGATCCTCCCTCGAGATTCCCTGCCATTGTAGGATCTTTTCCCATAACTGAGCAGAGATACTACAGTAAAAAAAATAAGTGGGATATGTTTTCAGCTCCTATGCCACACAAAATACATTCTTGATTTGTAATGGTTCCCCATTGCAGTAGATTATCTCTTGTATATAACCTCTCATGATCAGCTAATCTTAGTATAAAGATCCATTTTAGTTGACCATAATTATTACAAACCACTCTTCTCCACTGCACCTTAGGAAAGTCACCTCTCAAATGAAGATACACCTTTCTTATGAAGAACTCAGACATACTCTGTAACACAACTTCCCATATACCAACTTGTTCTAAGAAAGTCTTTGCCTTTAGTATTTTCTGCACCACCGAAGAAGACTGTTTAGACACCGTTACCTAAACTTGCCCCTTTTTTATATAGTAGCTATGCACCCATTTGACCCATAGCTTGTCTTTCTTGCAGCAAAGATTAGCTTGCTAATATCTATTTTATTCCATGTGGCTATGTCCAGGATATTAACTCCACCAGCAACTTTAGGATAATAAATTTTATCCCATGTAAGTAATGCTTTCTTTGTAATCTCCACCCTCCAGACCATAGAAAGCTTCTACATGCGGCTTCAATCATTTTCACAACCTTAGCAGGCAGTACAAAGACTTGTGACCAAAAGATTTGTTTAGAGAAAAGGACATTATTGATTAATTGGACTCTCCCTGCATATAAAGAAACTTAGCAGTCCATGTGGTTATCTGTCCCAACATTTTCTCAATTAAAGGATGACGTTGCATAACTGAGAGTCTTTTGGTACTCAGTGGGACTCCCAGGTATCTAAAGGGCATTTTTCCCTTTGGGAAACCAAGCAGCTCCATGATCTCAGTTTGGGTATCTATATCAACTTCCCCAAAGTATATAGAATACTTATCCTTGTTTTATATTAGACCAGATGCTTGTGAAAACTCTTGGTAGCAATCAAACAACATTTTCACAAAGATTACATCACCCCTATAGAAAAGAAGCAAGTCGTCTGCACACCTCAACTAGATCAATTGCATTTTATAACATCTAGGATGGTAATTGAAGTTTGGTTGTTCCTTTATCCTTTTTAGTATCCTATTAAAGTACTCCATTGCAAGAACAAATAGGAAGGGAGATATTGTATCTCCCTGCCTCAAGCCTCTTTTGCCAAAAATGGTTCAGTAGGCACTCCATTAATGAAAATTGAGTATGAGACTGATTTCGAACATTCCATGATCCATTGAACGAATTTTCTAGGGAAATTCATGTATTGAAGCACCTGCTCTCTAAGAACCCATTCTACTGAATCGTAGGCTTTTTGCATGTCCACCTTTAGCATACATCTAGGAGATATACTTTTTTTTCAATAACTCTTAACTAACTCATGACTGAGTAATATATTATCTGAAATTATTCTTCCTGGCACAAAAGATGATTAAATCATATCAATCAAAACATACATCACCCCCTTTAATCTTGCAATTAAAACCTTGGGTATCAACTTGTACAACACAGTACAACATGAAATGAGCCTAAACTCCTTGGCAGATAAGGGATTTTTAACTTTTGGGATGAGAGTGTCACAACCCAAATTCCCTAACCACGGGATCGTGATGGCGCCTAACACAATACTTGCTAGGCAAGCCGATGTTAGAAATTTACTAACCATTTCCTTTTAAAGTTACTTAACCATAATAGAACAATTCAGACTAAATATGAATACTAATAATGATCATAATTAAAATCGAACCACGAACTAAATATATAACTATGAAACTACCCCAGGGTCTGGTGTCACAATTCACGAACTACTAGAGAATACTACAAATAAATGGGCTGAAAGAAATAATGTGTCTGTTTCGAATGAAATAAAACAGTATCTAAGTGAATAGGAGAATAGGAGAAGACCCTAGGAGTTTGCGGACGCCAACAGATCTACCTCGTGTCTCCAAAAAAAATGCTCAGCTACTGATATCTCTTAACTCTGATCAGTACCTGGATCTGCACAAAAGAGTGTATAGTGTAGTATCAGTACAATGGACCCCATGAACTGAGTAAGTGTCGAGCCTAACCTCGGCGAAATAGTGACGAGGCTAGGACAAGACACCACATAAAACCTGGATATCGAAATCATGCTAACAGGAAATAATAGCAATTAAAGAATGTAAACAACAATTAATGGGAAAGGAGCATGCGATAGGGAATTTTCAACATAAGGAATAAGGCAAACACAGATAGCGATCAACAATAATTTTAGCAATTAAAGATAGAAAGTAAACTTGCACGGCACCACCCTTCGTGTTTTTACTCTCAGTCTCACCAAATAATAAATAGAATACATGGCATCACCCTTCGCGCTTTTACTCTCATCCTTACCAGATTATAATAAAGAATTGCACGGCATCACCCTTCATGCTTTACTCTCTCTTCACAATATAAATAGATCGTGCACGGCATCACCCTTCATGCTTTACTCTCTTCCTCATAATATAAATAGATCGTGCACGGCATCACCTTTCGTGCTTTACACTCTTCTTCACAATGTAAATAAATAAATAATGAATAATATATAAAAAAAGAATTTCACAAGGAATCAGTATTTCATCATAGTTTCTATCACCATTTGATATTTCAATCTCAACTCAATATTCTCAAAGGGATTTCACAAGAAATCAATATTCCATCATGGTTTCTATCACCATTTAATATTTCAATCTCAACTCAATGTTCTCAAAGGGATTTCACAACAAAATCAATATTTCATCATGGTTACTATCATCCTTTATCATTTCAATCTTAATTCAGTTTTCAGAATAATATTCATCTTGGTGGAACTGGACACAATCTCTCAACATTTCACTAACAACAATAATCACAGATGATAGGNTAGTATTTCTTATATTTTCACATAAAAGCTTTCCGGTTTCACGCCCGGAATGTGCACGCAAATTGAGGTGATTAAAATTAGATCTTTTTATGGCTAATAAGTCTAGAACGGAGTCTTAATTCATAAAATGACCCCTTGGGTCATCACAATCTCCACTTCTAAAACAAATGTTCGTCCTCGAACGGACGTAGAAAATTACCTGGATTGGCAAACAAGTGTGGATATTTTCTCTACATGTCCAACTCGGACTCTCAAGTAGCCGTCTCAATGGGCTGACCTTTCCACTGCACTCGAACTGAAGGATAACTCTTAGACCTCAACTGACGAACCTGCNCATATCATTAATTAATGCTAAAGGAACCAACTTTACTGAAAAATTATGGTTTTCATAAGTTTTGTCAAAAAAAGTTAAAACCCGAACCCGGGCCCGCTTGGTCCAAATTCGAGGTTCAAACCAAATTTCGTTTACCCATTCACCCTTGAGCCCGAATATGCAATTAGTTTCGAAATCCGACCTCAATTCGAGGTCAAAATCCCATTTTTANAGCTCCTCCTCATAAGTCAAGTCTTTGTCCAATTGGAAAGAGCGGAAATCTAACACGTGGGACGGGTCACCATGATATTTCCGTAGCATAGATACATGAAATACCGAATGAACGGAGGATAACCCTAGAGGCAACGCAAGTCTATAAGCTACCTTCCCCACTCTATCAAGAATCTCAAATGGCCCGATATACCTAGGGCTCAACTTTTTCTTCTTCCCAAATCTCGTGACACCTTTCATGGGTGATACACGAAGCAATACTCTCTCTCCAACCATGAATGTCACATCCCGAACCTTACGATCGGCATAACTCTTTTGCTTGGACTGAGCTGCACGAAGCCGATCCTATATAATCTTGACCTTATCTAAGGCCTCTTGAACTAAGTATGTACCCAATAACCGAGCCTTTCCCGGGTCAAACCATCCAACTGGCGATCTACATCACCTACCATATAATGCCTCATAGGGAGCCATCTGAATGCTCGACTGATAACTATTATTGTAGGCAAACTCCGCTAACAACAAGAACTGATCCCAAAAACCTCCAAAGTCGATAACACAAGCGCGAAGCATATCCTCTAAAATCTGAATAGTACGCTCGCACTGCCCGTACGTCTGAGGATGAAATGTTGTGCTCAACTCAACTCGGGTACCCAACTCTCATTGAACTGGCTTCCAAAAGTGCGAGGTAAACTGCGTACCTCGATCAGAAATGATAGATACGGGCACACCGTGAAGGCGAACAATCTCTTGAATATAAATCTCGGAAAATCGCTCTGAAGTGTAAGTACTTGCCACTGGAATGAAATGTGCTGATTTAGTCAACCTATCCACAATAACCCAAACGGCGTCGAACTTCCTCTAAGTCCGTGGGAGTCTAACAACAAAGTCCATAGTGATACACTCCCACTTCTACTCAGGAATCTCTATCTGCTGAAGTAAACCATCGAGTCTCTGATGCTCATATTTCACGTGTTGGCAATTCAAACAACGAGCCACATAAGCAACAATATCCTTTTTCATCCTTCTCCACCAATAGTTCTGTCGCAAGTCCTAGTACATCTTGGCAGCACCTGGGTGAATAGAATACTTAGAACTGTAAGCCTCCTCAAGGATCAACTCACGAAGGCCATCAACATTTGGCACACATATACAACCCTGCATCCTAAAAACATTGTCATCTCCAACTGTAACTTTCTTGGCACCACCATGCCGAGTTGTGTCCCTAAGGACCATCAAATGCGGGTCATCATCCTGCCGATCTCTGATACGCTCGAATAAGGAAGACCAAGCAATTGTACAAGCTAGAACATGGCTGGGCGAAATATCCAACCTCACAGACTGATTAGCCAACGTCTGAATGTCTGAAGCTAACGGTCTCTCACTAACTGGAATATATGCAAGGCTGCCCATACTTAATACTTTTCTACTTAATTCGGCCACCACATTGGCCTTTCCCGGATGATACAATATAGTGACATCATAATCTTTCAATAACTCTAACCATCTCCTATGTCTCAAATTAAGATCCTTTTGCTTGAACAAGTACTGGAGGCTACGATGATCCGTGTAAACCTCACATGGCACGCCATAAAGATAGTGCCTCCAAATCTTCAACGCGTGAACAATGGCTGCCAACTCTAAGTCATGGAACAGATAATTCTTCTTATGAATCTTTAACTGCCGAGACGCATATGCTATCACCCTGCCATCCTGCATTAATACTGCTCCCAACCCAATACGAGAAACATCACAATACACCATGAAAGATCCTGAACCTGATGGTAACACCAATACCGGTGTTGAAGTCAAGGCTGTCTTGAGCTTCTGGAAGCTCGCCTCACACTCATCCGACCATTTAAATGGGGCACCTTTCTGAGCCAATCTCGTCATCGGGGCGGCTATAGACGAGAACCCCTCCACAAAACGATGGTAGTATCCCGCCAAACGCAAGAAGCTCCTGATTTCTGTGGCTGAAGTGGATCTAGGCCAGTTCTTGACTGCCTCTATCTTCTTAGAATCCACCTGAATACCCTCTGCTGATACGACGTGACCCAAGAAAGATACTGAGTCTAACCAGAACTCACACTTTGAAAATTTTGCATACAACTGATTATCCCGCAAAGTCTGGAGTGCTGTACGGAGGTGTTGTTCATGCTCCTCCCGAATGCGGGAGTATATAAGAATATCATCAATGAACACGATTACGAAGGAATCTAGATAGGGCTTGAAACTCGATTCATCAAATCCATAAAGGCTGTTGGGGCATTAGTCAAGCCAAAAGACATCACCAAAAATTCATAGTGCCCATACCTTTTCCAAAAGGCTTCTTTAGGAACATCGGATGCCTTAATTTTTAACTGATGGTAGCCTGATCTCAGATCAATTTTTGAAAACACACTGGCACCCTGAAGCTGATCAAATAAATCATCAATTCTCGGCAATGGATACTTATTTTTGATAGTAACTTTATTCAACTGCGGGTAATCTATAAACATTCTCATCGATCCATCCTTCTTCTTCACAAACAAAACCGGCGCACCCTAGGGCGAGACACTAGGCCTGACGAAACCTTTATCAAGCAGGTCTTGCAACTATTCTTTCAATTCTTTCAATTCTAGTGGGGCCATCCGATATGGAGGAATGGAAATGGGCTGAGTGCCCGGAGCAATATCAATACAAAAATCAATATCCCTATCGGGTGGCATTCCTGGCAGATCTGCGGGAAACACTTCGGGAAATTCCCGAACAATGGGCACTGACTCTATTGAATAAATCTCGGCATCAGAATCACGAATATGAGCCAAGTAATCCAAACATCCCTTCTCAACCATGCGACGAGCCTTGGCATAAGAAATCACCTTGCTGGGAGAATGACCAGGAGTCCCTTTCCATTCTAACCGAGGAAATCCCGGCAAAGCTAAGGTAACTGCCTTGGCATGATAGTCCAAGATGGCATAATAAGGTGACAACCAATCCATGCCCAATATGACATCAAAATTGACCATGTCAAGAAGCAACATGTTTACACTAGTTTCAAGACCCTCAATAATGACTACGCATGCACGAACGATATACATGATCTACAACAATAGCCTCCCTCATCGGCATAGACACATAAACAGGGACACTCAAAGAATCGCGGGGCACCACCAAATACGAGGCAAAATAGGATGACACATAAGAATAAGTATACCCCGGATCAAACAAAACTGAGGCATTTCTATTGCAAATTGAAATGATACCTGTAATGACAGCATCGGAGGACCTCACCTCGGGTCTAGCTGGAAATGCATATAATCGAGGTTGGGCTCCACCACCCTGAACCATGTCTCTAGGAGGACCTCTGATGAGCGGACCTCCACCTCTAGCGGGCTGGCCTCCACCCATAGCGGCCTGACCTCCACCTCTAAAAATCTATCCTCTACCTCTGGCTACCTGACCCCTACCCCTGGTTGGCTGGGCAGGTGGTGCTGGAACTATAGCACGAGAATTCTGATACTGAGAATTATCCGACGCACGAGGAAAATATCTGTCAATGTTCCTCGGGTCACCACAAGTGTAACAAGACCTCGGCTGCTGAGACTTCTGGCCGGCCAACTGACCCTGTCGACCAGTATGACCTCCCTGAACACTCTGGAGATGGGGTGCACTGATAGGAGTTGATGGTGCACTGTAGAATGGCTGAGTAAAAGGAGGCATATAAGAACCACGACCACCTGAGGTACCATGTGAAGCCTGAAGTGTTGACTGGAATGGCCTGGAAGAATGGCCTCTACTGAAACTAACCCCGCCTCCAGATAAGGCACCACTGAAACCACCGGAATGGCGAGGCCTCTTGTCTGATCCCTAACCTCCAATCCCAAGGACCTAATCAACCCTCTTGGCCACATTAGTCGTATCCTGAAAAGAAATCTCAGTCCCTGTCTCTTTGGCCACTTGCAACCTGATGGGCTGAGCAAGGCCCTCAATAAATCGTCTGCCCCTTTCTCTCTTTGTAGGCAACAAAAGAATATAATGTCTAGCCAAATCCACAAAAAAATTCTCATACTGGGTCACAGTCATGCTTCCCTACTGAAGTCGCTCAAACTGACGACGCTTCTCCTCTCGAGTAGTAACAGGCAAAAACTTCTCCAAAAAGAGATGAGAAAGTTGATCCCAAAGTCAAAGAAGGCGACCCAACTGGTCTAGTCAACAAATAATCCCTCCACCATTTCTTGGCGGAACCAGTCATCTGAAACGCAGCGAAGTCGAGATTGGTCCCCAAAATACCCATATTACGAAGAACCTCATGACAGCTGTCTAGATATTCCTGAGGATCCTCTGAAGTAGCACCTCTGAAATGAAGTTATGAACAGGGAAAAGCTTGATGAACCTGTCCAATCTCCACAAAGCATCGGTGGACATAGCTGCCCCATTAGCAATCGGGGCTGCAGCTACTGGCTGAATTACCCCAACTGGATTGGATGCTGGGGTCTGAACCTGAGGAGTGGTCTGAGTAGGAGTGTGGGTAACGGGAGACTGGACCCCTCCTCCAACCTGAGATGCGGTTGCTGCAATAGGGAGTGCGCCAGTCCGGGCTACACTCTTCATAATGCCCACTAATCGGACCAAACCATCCTGAAGTACCGGGGTAGCAATAAACCCCTCTGGAACCTGAGCTGGTCCAGCTGGAACGGTCTGGGTTGGAGCCCCCCCATCAATATCAATCTGGGGCTCCGTAGCTGGGGCTGCAGTATGTGCAACAGGCTGAGTCTTGCCCCTGCCTCGGCCTCTGACGCGGCCTCGACCTCTGCCCCTAGTAGGAGCTGTTGCTGCTGGAAGACCGGATTGTTAGGTAGCGGAAGAGAAGCACGTGCCCTCGCCATCTACGAGAGAGTAGAAGAGTTCAATCAATATTTTAGATACCAAGAATCGCACGACAGAGTAGAAATAAAAAAAATTGAGTTTGTTCCTAACTTCATAGCCGTTGAGAGATAAGTACATACGTCTCCGTACTGACCCCTCAGACTCTATCAAGCTTGTTCATGAATTGTGAGACCTATGCAACCTAGTGCTCTGATACCAACTTGTCACGACCCAAGTTCCTAAACCACGGGATCGTGATGGCGCCTAACACAATACTTGCTAGGCAAGGCGATGTTAGAAATTTACTAACCATTTACTTTTAAATTACTTAACTATAATAGAACAATTCAAACTAAATACGAATACTAATAACGATCATAATTAAAATCAAACCACGAACTAAATATATAACTATGAAACTACCTCAGGGTTTGGTGTCACAATTCACGAACTACTAAAGAATACTACAAATAAATAGGCTGAAAGAAATAATGTATCTGTTTCGAATGAAATAAAATAGTATCTAACTGAATAGGAGAAGACCCCAGGAATCTGCGGATGCCAGCAGATCTACCTCATGTCTCCGAACGAAATGCTCAGCTATTGATATCTCCTAACTCTGATCAGTACCTGGATCAGCACAAAAGAGTGCAGAGTGTAGTATAAGTACAACCGACCCCATGTACTGAGTAAGTATCGAGCTTAACCTCGGTGAAGTAGTGACGAGGCTAGGACAAGATACCACATAACACCTGGACATCGAAATCATGCTAACAGGAAATAATAGCAATTAACGAATGTAAACAGCAATTAATGGGAAGGGAGCATGTGATAGGGAATTTTCAACATAAGGAATAAGGAAAATAATAAGGCAAACACAGATAGTGATCAACAATAATTTTATCAATTAAAGATAGAAAGTAAACTTGCACGGCACCACCCTTCGTGCTTTTACTCTCAGCCTCACCAAATAATAAATAGAATACACGGCATCACCCTTCGTGCTTTTACTATCATCCTTACCAGATTATAATAAAGAATTGCACGGCATCACCCTTCGTGCTTTACTCTCTTCCTCACAATATAAATAGATCGTGCACGACATCACCTTTCGTGCTTTACACTATTCCTCACAATGTAAATAAATAAATCATCAATAATATATATAAAAAAAAGAATTTCACAAGGAATCAGTATTTCATCATAGTTTCTATCACCATTTGATATTTCAATCTCAACTCAATGTTCTCAAAGGGATTTCACAAGAAATCAATATTTCATCATGGTTTCTATCACCATTTAGTATTTCGATCTCAACTCAATGTTCTCAAAGGGATTTCACAACAAAATCAATATTTCATCATGGTTACTATCATCCTTTATCATTTCAATCTTAATTCAGTTTTCAGAATAATATTCATCTTGGTGGAACTGGACACAATCTCTCAACATTTCACTAACAACAATAATCACAGATGATAGGCTTTAAGACAACCAAAATAACATGAATTAACATCCACTCGCATGGTATGACCTGACCATAACGTATAGGTACTCGTCACCTCACCTATACATTGGATTTAGCAACAAAACAAGTAGCAAGTAGTCACACAACACCTATTCCATCAAGCTAAGGTTAAACACAACACTTACTCAATTCCGTAAGCCACTCACTGCTCAATTACCGCTTTTCCTTTTGAATTCACCTCCAACACACTCGAATCTAATCATAATTAGTTTAATATCATTAATTAATGCTAAAGGAACCAACTTTACTGAAAAATTATGGTTTTCCTAAGTTTTCTCAAAAAAAGTTAAAACCCGACCTCGGTCCCCCTTGGTCCAAAATCGGGGTTCAGACCAGATTCCGTTTACCCATTCACCCATGAGTCCGAATATGCAATTAGTTTCGAAATCCGACCTCAATTCGAGGTCAAAATCCCATTTTTACAAAATTCCCTAATTTTATCCAAACCTTCAATTTTTACCGTGAAAATTCTTGATTTTTGATTTAAAAGTGATGAAAAACATTGGGTAATTGAAAGAGTAGAGTGTAGAATTGATTACCTACACTTTGGGGATGAACTTTGGTGAAGAAATTCGTCTTCAGGGCTTTGTAGTTCGAAAAATAGGAAGAAAAAGAGTTCTGTCAGTTTTAACATTGTTTTAATATAGTTGGGCAGGCCTTCATCGCGTTCGCGTGGGCCTGCCCGCGTTCCATTGAGTTAGGCTTGTTGGCCTTCGCGTTCGCAGACACTGGGCCACGTTCGCATAGAGGACAGTCAGGTTCCCCTCCCCCAGGCCCGTTACACTACACGTTTGCGTGGACCAGACCGCGTTCGCATAGGGTCTCCCCCCAGCCCATCGCGTTCGCGTCAGGGGTCCCGCGTTCGCGTAAAACAAAAAGGCCCAGCTCAATTTTCACTCTATGCGTTCGCGATAGATGTTATGCGAACGCAAAGCACTAAATAACTGGGCACCAGAAAATAGAAAAACCAGCAAACCTTCCTAAGTGTAAAACATTCTGTGGCCTATCCGAAACTCACCCGAGCCCTCGGGACTCTAGACCAAACATGCACACAAGTCTAAAAACATCATACAGACTTGATCGTGCGATCAAATCATGAAATAACATGTAAAACTATGAATTAAACCTCAAAACTCATCATTTTTCTCAAGAACACTTAAAGTTCACTATTTCTCAACCGGACGTCCGAATCACGTCGAATAAACTCTGTTTCTCACTAAATTTCACAGATAGCGTTTAAATACTATAACAAATCTGTACCAAGCTCCGAAACCAAAAATATGGGCCCGATACCAATGGTTTCCAACATTAATTCTTTTCTTTATTTCATTAATAATTCAGCAAAACAATTTCTTACAAAAATTGATTTCTAAGGCTTGGACCTCGGAATTCAATTTCGGGCATACGCCCAAGTCCCATATTTTACCGCGGACCTCTCGAGATCGTCGGAACACAGATCCGGGTCCGTTTACTCAAAATGTTGACTCAAGTCAACTAAAACCAAACTTTAAATTCTAAAAATTAATATTTCTTATATTTTCACATAAAAGTTTTCCGGTTTCACACCCGGACTACGCACGCAAATCGAGGTGATTAAAATTCTAGTAAGCCTAGAACGGAGTCTTAATTCATAAAATGATCCCTTGGGTCATCACAGAGAGTCACAAATGTGCAGTTAACAGGTCTATATAGAGAGGTTGTTTCAAAGAATTTCATAATTGCTCTTGTTATATCTTCACCTATCACACATCATGTTTTCTTGAAGAAAAAGGCATTAAAACCATCTCCTCCAGGTGCTTTTGAATAATCAATATCTTGTAAAGCTGCATGAACTTCTTCATTGGAAATTCAGGATACTAGTTGGAGCTGTTGTGATCTGTTTAGAACTGTACCATTTGAAAAAATCCCAGGATGTACAGCAAGTAAGTGCGAAGCAGCCGTACCTAACAATTTTTTATAAAAACCTGTAATCTCCTCCTTAATATCTGATTCTGTATGTATCCATTTTCCCACTGTTGTTAGTAGCTTTGTAATCTGATTTTGCGCAGACCTATGTTTCATGCTTGCATAAAAATAAGATGTGTTTACATCCCCTAGTTGCAACCATTGTACTCTGGACTTCTGCTTAGAGATGCTTTCCTCAATCAGTAACCATTTTTCAAGATCTCCTCTTATTTCCTTCTCAGCTTCAAAAAGATTACCTGCATGTCTGTGTTCTCTCATCCCTTCCCGTGTCTCAACCAGTTCCCTTCTCAAGCTCTATATTCTCCTGTCAACATTTGAGAATTCCCTAATATTTAGAGTCTTCATTTTAACTTTATCATTTTTCAGCTGCAGCCATACTTTTTTCATATAGGTTCCAGTAACAGGTTTCATCCATCCACTATCAACCTCTTTCAGGAAATCACTATGTTCAGCTAAGTGATTCAAAAACTTGATCGGTCTTGGTCTTCTAGATGTATGGTCTGCAAAGGTGATGGCCAGCGGGGAGTGATCTGAGAAATCAGGATCCATTATCTCTACTTCTAGTTGTGACATATTGCGCATCCATTCAGGCGAGATAATTGCTCTATCGATTTTGCTAAAAACATGACTATTTGTCCATGTGTAGTCCCTTCCCGCCCTCCTCAATTCAATCATTCCTGTGTCCACAGAAAAACTCCTAAAGTCTTTAGTTTCTGTATCTTGAACTTCTGTGCCATTGATTCTATCATCTATGTATAACACTGCATTGAAGTCCCCCATTATGATTAATGCCCCTTGTTGTTGATTTTCTAGGTACCGTAGTTCTTCCCATACATTCCTTCTATCCTCCTGTGTATGCAATCCATAGGTAGCTGTAAACTTGAATTCCAAAGCCAAAGCAGGGACTTTAATATGCCCATGAATGAATTGGCAACTCATATTGAACACATTTAAAATACACTCTATTACTGTCTCAAATAACCCATATCCTTCATCTACTACTATGAGAATAATTTGCTTGCCATTCCCATCCTGTAACAATCTTCTTTATAATTTTATCAGCTTTATCCTCTTTCACCCTATGCTCCAAAATTGCCATAATACAGCGTTATTTTCCTTAATAAACAACTTTATCTCCTTCTGTTTTTATAACTTATTCAACCTCCTAACATTCCAAGTGATAAGTT
This sequence comes from Nicotiana knightiana, assembly GCA_005239525.1. Lineage (NCBI taxonomy): Eukaryota > Viridiplantae > Streptophyta > Magnoliopsida > Solanales > Solanaceae > Nicotiana > Nicotiana knightiana. The sequence goes on from ML415000.1 coordinate 25,858, forward strand.
TCATTTTGGAATGCAAGATTTATTAGTGCTCCCCTCGTCCATGCTTTTTTTTGACATTTCCTCCGATCATCATTGTTGTTGGTTGTTTTAGTGTTTCTTCATGAGTCATTAGTGAGGAGAATCCATTGGTTGTTCTAACATTACTAGCATCAACTCTGGGAATAAGTGACTTCTTAGCTGCAGACTTGCTTTTAACAATCTACCAGTTATCCTGTGAAGGGGATGGTCCGTGCCTTGCAAAACTTATATTCTGATTATCTTCCAGTGAGTTGACCTTTATATTATCCACCTTGTTTCCTTCTATTTCTACTGCTTTGGCAAGCTTGGACTTCCATTCCTGCATTTGTTTTGTCTGTGCTTCTCTTGGTTTTGGGAACTCTTTTCGGTGCTGTTTTAGTTTCTGACTGGGGACTTGTTCATGATATGTTGTGTTGCAATTGTGGCCTGCCTGCAAACAAGTTTCACAGAACTCTAGAATCCAGTCATACCATATTTCTTGTTCAAAGATTCTTCCCATAGGGTCCTGGACTTTAGTCTTTTTGGGGAGGGGTTTGGTGATATCCATTTCTACCAAGACTCTAGCAAAGGATATTATGTCTACTTTTGTTGTACAAGAATCGGCATATAACGGGTTCCCCAAATTACTATAGATTCTACTCAACGACTTCATGTTCTAGCAGTTGAGAGGCAGGTTTGGCAATTTCACCCATATTGGAATTGTTTTCAATACCTCATCGTTGAAATTGAAGTCTGCCTCCCAAGCTTTGATAATAATATTCATTGTATGAGGGCCAGATTACAATACCTCATTTTTGTCGTCCATGTTGTTGAACCTCACCTCAAAATACCCATTATTGTGATAAAAGTTCTTCGGCTTCGCAGCAAAATTCCATTGCATTGGGATGAAACGTTCCAAAGAACCTATCGAGGGAGAATCACCCACTACATATAGGATCATAGACATCTTCCATTTTTCAGTGTCTTCTTCTATCTCATGTTGTTGTAATTGTGCAAATTTCTCACCCTCGTGAATTACAGGAGTTATATATGTTAAGCTCATGCCTCTAGCAACAAGTTTGTTACTAGTGAATAAATTCCCCCGATTAAGCTATAACTTGGCGCCCTGTTTCCTTTCCGGCTCAATTGGTTGCGTCTTACTGCTCTGCCCCTATCTCAGTGCTCTTCTCCATCACCATATTTTTTGGGCCATTCGTTGTTTGAATATTTGGGGTTTATTCAACTGATTTCAGCTTGTCTTTACTCCCAGTTGCTAGAATGAGAGGGGTCTTTATCTCCCCACACAAATTTGGTTGCATAGTTAATGCCCTAGTTTCTGACTTAGCTCCTTCAATTTTCCTGATTTCATCCATCCCCAACAAAAAATTTCGTCGATTAGCCTTTGTGACTTTGCATTCTGAAAGCTGTATCTTATTGACTGTCTTCCGTTTCCGTTTCCGTTCCCGTTCCCCGACCATTCCGGCGAAAGCGCACTTTAGCACACTCTATCGTACGCCTTGGGAAAGCAAGCGACGAGAGTATTAGAAAGCCACCCCTAAACATATTTAAAATCTCCAATAATAATTCCCAAGTTAAATTATCTAAAGTTGGAGCAATATGCTTTAGGAAAAAACAACAAAAAGAATGTTGTAAATCTTAACTCGTCATGATAATTGGTGGTCCCAAACGCACACGCAAGTATACGTGATCGTATAAGTAATATAATAATAAATCGAATGTCGAACCCACAGAGACTTGTGTAGACTACTCACTAATTCACTATAACTGTTATTTAATCAAGCCAAAATAAAAATCCAATAATGTAAGTATATTATACTACAATTCTACGAAATAACTAATTATCAAGTAACAAGTTGATTGTTGTGTATTCAATAGAGACAAATATTTCAGGGTTGTGATCAATTTACCACTCGTATTGCATTCTAATTAACTCTCCCTTTCATATAATTCACTCATAGTTGCTAATTAATCGATAAATGCTCTCATAGCCTTCTCCCGAAGCACTACTCGCATATTCTCAATAGATTAACGCCTATATTCCTATGAAATTAATCTATTAGAACGCATTAAGATTACGATATTTAATTACGCACGGTGACTAGGTATATTCCTATCCTAACCACAAATCCGCTCTCCTGAAGGGTTAAGATCGCGCTCTCTTCAATTCTTCTCTAATCTATACACGGCTTTCCCAAGCATAGCATAGATAGTATATAGAACCTAACTGCTGGCCAGACAATTAAGCAATTAAATACAGAATTGAAGAAACAACCATATATTGAGTGAATTAAAATCAAGGTTAAGCTAATGTCGAATAACAATATTTATGGCTAAATCACAACCCCAGAACAATGGGTGTTTAGCCACTCATGCTAAAATCAAACAATTGCATAAGTGCTGAATTAATTGTAAATACTAGAAAAAGATGAAGAAAACTGATAATCTTTCGCTTTCTAATGATCCCGTGTGTATTATTCCTCCAAAGTGGCGTCCAACCCCACAAAAATAAGCTTAGACTTGCTTTTATACGTGTTGGGTAGGTTTAGGACCGAAATAATCGTGTCCCGAGCAAAATAGGAAAAACTCACGTCACCGGCGCCCTGGCTAGCGCCCTCATAAAAACATTCTGCCTCCACCGCCACAGGTGGCACCCAGCCCAGCCCAGCCTGTGCGCCCAAAATCGAAAAATCACCGGTTTGTCCAGTTTTCGTCCGTTTTGGCTCTAATTTCGCGCGTTTCTCCCCCAATTGATCCCGAATCATTCCTACACATAAAAATACTTCAAATTAATATAAATCATCACATTTAACATCTAAAACTCACGAAACAAAAGTAAAATATGAGGCGATATACATCGAAATATATAAATTTTAAGCTAAACATCAACACCCCACACTTAGACTATTGCTCGTCCTCGAGCAATGGGACAATCTACTACCCTTCAACATGTACAAAGTTCATTATCAAGCAGTATTTTACTTTTCAATTACACACCTTACCACTTGACTATGATCAATACCGGCAATCAAGTATGAACATACAAAATTTCACATTCTTCCCCTTCTTTAAACATGCTCAAGTATAACAATTTACTCAATCATACCAACAACCTATTTGCAACCACCCAATCTCAAGAGTCAACTTGCAATCACTAAGCTCTCTCAAATTCACGCACCTACCCAACAAGAAAGTTTACAACATTACCAATCGTTCATGAGATCATGTGCCCTCACCAACAACAAAAGAGTGAATATACTAGTCCCCACATTCAAATATACTTTTCCAATATAAATTAAGGACATCACACAATTGAACAGATTCACTCACTCTCACAAAGAATTCATATGAATCCCTTGGTCGTACCATAAGCTTGCCCTTAGTGTAGACTCCACTAATTCAAGTTAGCAAAATCTAGGATCAATTAGGACTTTTAAGATTGTAATGTAGGCTAAGGGACGGGTAGGATATATTTAGGAATAGTGACTAACCCTCCTAAGCACTTTAATACACTACCTTCACAAATCAACACATATTCTTCTCACCAATTCCCTTGTCATAACTCATATTCAACATAGCCCTTTTTCAATTAAGCACTTCTATATTTTCACTAGCACAAATTAATAAAAATTAGAGGTATGTATATTTTTGTACATACATTTACTATCATTTTTTTTCTTTCTTTCCTACACACACTCCATACATGAAGATTCAATGACTAGTGACTTTTGAATACAATTTTAGTGCACTAACAGGCCTTTCCATGGCTCCACTCAAAAAGTAATCCCCATTGTCTCACCTTACTTATTTTAGCGACTAAGTGCCTTAGGAGGTAAAGGTGCAAAAATTTTAATTTAAAAACAAAATAGGGGTACGGCTTGTAATGTGAGTACCAAAGAAAAGGTCAAAAGTCTCAAAGGGGCTAACAATGGAAAAATTAATTCTTATGTGACAACCACATCCATAATCAAACAATAAAAATGCCTACATCATCCCCTAGACTAACATAACCTACAATTTTGCTTCGATTAACACACGGGGCAAGTTTTAGACTACACAGGATAGCATAGAAAATCGCTAAATCTTACTCACACATTGCACATGACTCAATCACAACGGTTTTGTTCAACTCTCAAGTCAAGCAAGCACACAAAATTGAGAGAATTAAGCAATATCACACTATGTAGCATACAAGTCAAGCAACTGAGCTAAGGCGTCACAAAATAGGCTATTTACTTTTTACTCAAGCATCACATGCCAAACCAAATACAAGGGAAAGCAGAATGTATGTCATAACCGAATATGCCGGCACCAAACATGGCAATGGGTATCTCAAAGTTACTCAGTTTCTTCCTAACTACTCTAAAAAAATAATTTTAAGTGCCCCGTTCGAGATACACCCTTGGAAAAGAACCGGTGCACAAAGAAAAACCAAGGGATACTACCTACCTATCCTAAGAAAAAAAATATAAAATTTTTTTGGTGTTTTTAAATCGGACTTTATCACTCAAGAAAATTGTCCAACAGATCCATCGTTGGGAAAAATTCGAGCTTTTTCTATTTTTTTTATTTTTTCTTTTCGTTTAACTAAAAAAAAAAAATTTTATACAAATACACTTCACTTCAGAAAGTAGTTTCCCCACCCCCACACTTATGTTATGCATAGTCCTTGATGCATGATCACAAAGAAAAACATTAAAACAAGGGTGAGAAATACTCTCTGAGACCCTCTCGGGCCTAGCTCGGACATGATTCTCAATCTTTAGAGTCGGGATGACCCTACACTTAAGCTCAAACATGCCCCTCAGCTTTAAATTTGGGTACTCAGACTTCCCCTACTCTGCAAAATAAAAACAACACAAAACTCGACAATTAAAAAAATAAAAAAATAAAAGATATACAGGATGGGTTGCCTCCCAACAAGCGCCTTATTTATAGTCGTGGCACGACTCTGCTACTATGCTCAGGCTGGGCGCTTTCTCTTCTTCTTTCTCCCATGAAGCCTAGCCTTTTTGCACGCTCTTAACGGGTCTTCTTTTTCATCTCTGGCTCTTTTCTCAATTATCTTTACACCCTCAGCTTGCAACACTACCTCCTCTGGATCACTGCCATTCACATAAGAACTCTGCTCTATCCCCTTCACGTCGACCACAGTAATCATGCACAAATCCTCATAATGCTTTGCGAGTTAAGTGCCTTGTACACATTAAAAGTGACGTCCTCATCGTCAACTCTCATTTTTAACTTCCCTGCCCTCACATCAATAATTGCTCCACCAGTATCTAAGAACGGTCGCCCCAAAATAATGGGCACTTCCTCATCTGCCTCGTAATCAAGAACAATAAAATCAGCGGGAACAATAAACTTTCCAACTCGAACTAACATATCCTCAATAATTCCTTCTGGCATTACTAGTGACCTATCTGCTAACTGTAAAGTGATTGTGCTAGGTCTAAGCACCCCCAATCCGAGTTTCTTGAACAAAGAAGAGGGCATCAAACTTATACTATCCCCTAAATCACACATGACTCTACCAAATTCTTGTTTTCCAAGAGACAAAGGAATTGTGAAACTCCCAGGATCCTTCAACTTAGGAGGAAGTTTACTCTGTACCCTGGCACTGCATTTTTCAGTAAGTGCAACTATTTCGAACTCTGCATGTCTTCGTTTGTTTGCCACAATTTCTCTGAGATACCTTGCATACTTAGGCACTTCTTGCAAAATTTCCACTAAAGGCAAATTCACACTCACTTGGCTCAACATATCTAGAAATCTCTTGTACATAGAATCATCTTTTTGCTTCTGCAGTCTTTGTGAAAACGGAGGTGGTGGCCTTGTCTCAATTACTGGCTCGGGCCCTTTGTCATTTTTCTCATTCCCATAAACTGGCTTGGGAACTGATTCTCCTTCAGGATGAGCTGTATTCTTATTTGTTTTTGGAGCTTCTTCTAGTATTCTTCCATTTCTCAAGGTAATTGCATTGACTTGAGCCTTAGGATTAGGTTCAGTATCACTAGGAAGAGCTCCTACTGGTCTGGTATTTTGGGAACTGGCAAGTTGCCCCATTTGACGTTCCAAGTTTCTCATTGTTGCTGCTTGGTCTTGGTGATCAGCCATTATTTTCTTATTGAAAGCAAGTTGGTCTTTCATCATTCTCTTCAAGGCTAGCTTGTTGTTCAGCCTGAGGTGGTATGTATAGTTTTTGAGGTGCTTGAGGCCGATACTGATTCTGATTGCCTTGATTTCCACCTTAAGAGAAATTTGGGTGGTTCCTCCAGTTGGGATTGTAAGTGTCCCCATATTGGTTTGCTTGGTCTCAATTTATATTACCCACAAAATATACAGACTCTGGATTTTCTGGGCATAGATTGCTCATGTGACCCTCTCCACAGACTTCACAAAATACCTGAATCTGTTGCACTGGTTGCACTGGCTGGGCCTGTTGCAGTAATTGAGACTATTGCTTGTTAATGATCAGGGTCATCTGATTGACTTGGTTAGACAATATAGAGATCTGAGCTGACAGTGCTGAGACAAAATCTAGTTCAAGAACCCTGGTGACTTTTGAACCACATTCCTTCCCATCTCACCTTGCCATTCTGGATTGCTTTTGGAGAATTTATTCAATAATGCAAATATTTCATCATAATTCTTCTCCAATACCTGACCTCCAGCTGCTGCATCTACCACAATTTTTGTTTGGGGATGGAGCCCCTCAATGAAAGTGTGAACTAACACTTCGTTTGTCTGATTGTGATGAGGACAGTCTCTGAGTAGCCCCTTGAACCTTTCTCATGCTGAATATAAAGATTTGCCTGCTTTCTGTTTAAAGGAGACTATCTCAATTCTGATCATTGCAGTCTTGCCTGAAGGGAAGAACCTTCCCATAAATTTTCTCACCAAATCGCTCCATGTTGTAATGGAATTAGCTGGTTCTGCCTTTAGCCATCGCTTTGCTTCTCCCAACAGAGAGAATGGGAAAAACGTGAGCCTCACATAATCTGGCATGACCCCGTTAGTGATATAAGTATCACTAATCTCTAAGAAGTTCAGAATGTGATGCTGTGAATCCTCGTGTGGAAGACCCATAAACTGCCCGTTTACATGAAGTAGCTGGATCATACTTTGTTTCAGCTCAAAATGCCTAGTGATTCTCGGCTTCACGATGCTGGAGGTAACATTAGCAATACTGGGCATTTCCACCTCCTGAACGGCCATGTGTTGGTCCTCTGCCATGTTCACAGGAATTTGAATGAGGTCCTGAATATTTTCTGTATCCCTTGCTTCCCTCAACCTCCTGTGAAATGTTCTCTCAGGTTCGGGGTCAAAGCCGTCAAGTCTGTCCTGGCTTCTGACCCTACGCATTCAATCAAAGTTCCTGAGATTAGAGTAAACATCAAGTAACGTTAGACTGGACAAAATAAACAATTAAAGCAAAAACTAGAAAGTAGTCTATATTCAAGTCCCCGGCAACAGAGCCAAAAACTTGGTGGTCCCAAACGCACACGCAAGTATACATGGTCGTACAAGTAATATAATGATAAATCGAATGTCAAACCAACAGAGACTTGTGTAGACTACTCACTAATTCACTATAACTGTTATTTATCAAGCCAAAATAAAAATCCAATAATGTAAGTATATTATACTACAATTCTAAGAAATAACTAATTATCAAGTAACAAGTTGATTGTTGTGTATTCAATAGAGATAAATATTTCAGGGTTGTGATCAATTTACCACTCGTATTGAATTCTAATTAACTCTCCCTTTCATATAATTCACTCATGGTTTCTAATTAATTGATAAATGCTATCATAGTCTTCTCCTGAAGCACTACTTGCCTATTCTCAATAGATTAACGTCTATATTCATATGAAATTAATCTATAGAACGCACTAAGATTACGATATTTAATTACGCAGGGTGACTAGGTATATTCCTATCTTAACAACAAATCCGCTCCCCTGAAGGGTTAAGATCGCGCTCTCTTTAATTCTTCTCTAATCTATACACGGCTTTCCCAAGCATAACATAGATAGTATATAGAACCTAACTGCTGGCCAAACAATTAAGCAATTAAACACAGAATTGAAGAAACAACCATATATTGAGTAAACTATANGAATAATGGGTGTTTAGCCACTCATGCTAAAATCGAACAATTGCATAAGTGTTGAATTAATTGTAAATACTAGAAAAATATGAAGAAAACTGATAATCCTTCGCTTCCTAATGATCCCGTGTGTATTATTCTTCCAAAGTGGCGTCCAACCCCTCAAAAGTAATCTTAGACTTGCTTTTATACGTGTTGGGTAGGTTTAGGGTTGAAATAATTGTGTCCCGGGCAAAATAGGAAAAAATCATGTCACTAGCGCCCTGGCTAGCGCCGGGCGCCCACCAGGGCGCTGCCCATAAAAACATTCTGCCGCCAGCGCCACAGGTGGCGCCCAGCCCTGCCTGTGGCGCCCAAAATCGCAAAATCGCAAAATCGCCAGTTTGTCCGATTTTCGTCCGTTTTGGCTCTAATTTCGCGCGTTTCGCCCCCAATTGATCCCGAATCATTCCTACACATAAAAATACTTCAAATTAATATAAATCATCACATTTAACATCTAAAACTCACGAACCAAAAGTAAAATATGAGGCGATATACATCGAAATATATGCACTTTAAGCTAAACATCAACACCCCACACTTAGACTCTTGCTCGTCCACGAGCAATGAGACAATCTACTACCCTTCAACACGTACAAAGTTCATTATCAAGGAGTATTTTACTTTTCAATTACACACCTTACCACTTGACTATGATCAATACCGGCAATCAAGTATCAACATACAAAATTTCACATTCTTCCCCTTTTTTAAACGTGCCCAAGTATAACAATTTACTCAATCATACCAACAACCTATTTTCAACTACCCAACCTCAAGAGTAAACTTGCAACCACTAAGCCCTCTCAATTCACGCACCCACGCAACAAGAAAGTTTACAACATTACCAATCGTTCATGAGATCATGTGCCCTCACCAACAACAAAAGAGTGAATTTACTAGTCCCCATATTCAAATATGCTTTTTGAATATAAATTAAGGACATCACACAATTGAACAGATTCACTCACTCTCACAAAGAATTCATATGCATCCCATGGTCGTACCATAAGCTTGTCCTTAGTGTAGATTTCCACTAATTCAAGTTAGCCAAATCTAGGATCAATTAGGACTTTTAAGGTTGTAATGTAGGCTAAGGGACGGGTAGGATATATTTAGGAATAGTGACTAACCCTCCTAAGCACTTTAATACACTACCTTCACAAATCAACACATATTCTTCTCAACCAATTCCCTTGTCACAACTCATATTCAACATTGTCTTTTTCAATTAAGCACTTCTATATTTTCACTAGCACAAATTAATAAAAATTGGAGGTGTGTATCTTTTTGTACATACTTTTACTATCATTTTTTTCTTTCTTTCCTACACACAATCCATACATGAAGATTCAATGGCTAGTGACTTTTGAATACAATTTTAGTGCACTAACAGGCCTTTCCATGGCTCCACTCAAAAAGTAATCCCCATTGTCTCACCTTACTTCTTGTAGCGACTAAGTGCCTTAGGAGGTAAAGGTGCAAAAATTTCAATTTAAGAACGAAATAAGGGTACGGCTTGTAATGTGGGTACCAAAGAAAAGGTCAAAAGGCTCAAAGGGGCTAACAATGGAAAAATTAATTCTTATGTGACAACCACATCCATGATCAAACAAGAAAAATGCCTACATCATCCCCTAGACTAGAATAACCTACAATTTCGCTTCGATTAACACACGGGGCAAGTTCTAGACTATACAGGATAGCATAGAAACTCACTAAATCTCACTCACACATTTCACATGACTCAATTACAACGGTTTTGTTCAACTCTCAATTTAAGCAAGCACACAAAATTGAGAGAATTAAGTAATATCACACTATGTAGCATACAAGTCAAGCAACTAAGTTAAGGCGTCACAAAATAGGCTATTTACTTTTTACTCAAGCATCACATGCCAAACCAAATATAAGGGAAAGCAGAATGTATGTCATAACCTAATATGCCGGCACCAAACATGGCAATGGGTATCTCAAAGTTACTCAGTTTCTTCCTAACTACTCTAAAAAAATAATTTTAAGTGCCCGGTTCGAGATACACCCTTGGAAAAGAACCGGTGCCCAAAGAAAAACCAAGGGATACTAACTATCTATCCTAAGAAAAAGTAAAAAATCTTTTTGGTGTTTTTAAATTGGACTTTATCCCTCAAGAAAATTTTCCAACAGATCCATCGTTGGGAAAAATCCGAGCTTTTTCTATTTTTTTTAATTTTTCTTTTTGTTTCTTAACTAAAAAATAATAATTTTATACAATTACTCTTCACTTCAGAAAGTAGTTTCCCCACCCCACACTTATGTTATGCATAATCCTCGATGAATGATCACAAAGAAAAACATAAAAACAAGGGTGAGAAATACTCCCTGAGACCCTCTCGGGCCTAGTTCGGACATGATTCTTAATCTTTAAAGTCAGGATGACCCCACACTTAAGCTCAAACATGCCCCTCAACTTCAACTTTAGGTACTCAGACTTCCCCTGCTCTGCAAAATAAAAACAACACAAAACTCGACACTTAAAAAATAAAAAATAAAAGATATACAGGATGGGTTGCCTCCCAACAAGCACCTTATTTATAGCCGTGGCACGACTCTGCTACTATGCTCAAGCTGGGCGCTTTATCTTCTTCTTTCTCTCATGAAGCCTAGCCTTTTTGCACGCTCTTAACGGGTCTCCTTTTTTATCTCTGGCTCTTTTCTCAATTATCTTTACACCCTCAGCTTGCAACACTACCTCCTCTGGATCACTGCCATTCACATAAGAACTCTGCTCTATCCCCTTCACGTCGACCACAGTAATCATGCAGAAATCCTCATAATGCTTTGCGAGTTTAAGTGCCTTGTACACATTAAAAGTGACGTCCTCATCGTCAACTCTCATTTTTAACTTCTCTGCCCTCACATCAATAATTGCTCCACCAGTATCTAAGAACGGTCGCCCCAAAATAATGGGCACTTCCTCATCTGCCTCGTAATCAAGAACAATAAAATCAGCGGGAACAATAAACTTTCCAACTCGAACTAACACATCCTCAATAATTCCTTCTGGCATTACTAGTGACCTATCTGCTAACTGTAAAGTGATTGTGCTAGGTCTAAGCACCTCCAATCCGAGTTTCTTGAACAAAGAAGAGGGCATCAAATTTATACTATCCTCTAAATCACACAGGGCTCTACCAACTTCTTGTTTTCCAAGAGACAAAGGAATTGTGAAACTCCCAGGATCCTTCAACTTAGGAGGAAGTTTACTCTGAACCCTGGCACTGCACTCTTCAGTAAGTGCAACTGTTTCGAACTTTGCATGTCTTCGTTTGTTTACTGCAATTTCTCTGAGATACCTTGCATACTTAGGCACTTCTTACAAAATTTCCACTAAAGGCAAATTCACACTCACTTGGCTCAACATATCTAGAAATCTCTTGTTTGTGGAAACGGAGGTTGTGACCTTGTTTCAATTACTGGCTCGGTCCCTTTATCATCTTTATCATTCCCATCAAATGGATTGGGAACTAATTCTCCTTCAGGATGAGCTGTATTCTTATTTGTTTTTTGAGCTTCTTCTAGTATTCTTCCATTTCTTAAGGTAATTGCATTGACTTGAGCCTTAGGATTAGGCTCAGTATCACTAGGAAGAGCTCCTACTGGTTTTGTATTTTGGGAACTGGCAAGTTGCCCCATTTAACGTTCCAAGTTTCTCATTGCTACTGCTTGAGCTTGGTAATCAGCCATTATTTTCTGATTGAAAGCAAGTTGGTCGTTCATCATTCTCTTCATAATCTCTTCAAGGCTAGCTTGTTGTTCAGCCTGAGGTGGTATGTATTGTTCTTGAGGTGCTTGAGGCCGATATTGATTCTGATTGCCTTGATTTCCACCCTAAGAGAAGTTTGGGTGGTTCCTCTAGTTGGGATTTTAAGTGTCCCCATACTGATTTGTTTGGCCTCGATTTACATTACCCATAAAATATACAGACTCTGGATTTGCTGGGCATAGATTGCTCATGTGACCCTCTCCACTGACTTCACAAAATACTTGAATTTGTTGCACTGGTTGCACTGGTTGGGCCTGTTGCAGTGGTTGAGACTGTTGCTTGTTAATGATCAGGGTCATGTGATTGACTTGGTTAGACAATGTAGAGATCTGAGCTGACAATGCTGAGACAACATCTAGTTCAAGAACCCCTAGTGACTTTTGAACCACATTCCTTCCCATCTCACCTTGCCAGTCTGGATTGCTTTTGGAGAATTTATTCAATAATGCAAATATTTCATCATAATNACAGCTGTTGCATCTACCAAAATTTTTGTTTGGGGATGGAGCCCCTCAATGAAAGTGTGAACTAACACTTCGTTCGTCTGATTGTGATGAAGACAGTCTCTGAGTAGCCCCTTGAACCTTTCCCATGATGAATATAAAGATTCGTCTGCTTTCTGTTTAAAGGAGACTATCTCACTTATGATCTTTGCAATCTTCCTTGAAGGGAAGAACCTTGCCAAAATATTTCTCGCCAAATCGCTCCATGTTGTAATGGAATTAGCTGGTTCTGCCTTTAGCCATCGTTTTGCTTCTCCCAACAGAGAGAATGGGAAAAGCGTGAGCCTCAAATAATCTGGCATGACCCAGTTAGTGATATAAGTATCACTAATCTCCAAGAATTTCAGAATGTGTTGTTGTGGATCCTCGAGTGGAAGACCCATAAACTGCCCGTTTGCATAAAGTAGTTGGATCATGCTTTGTTTTAGCTCAAAATGCCCAGTGATTTGGGCTTCACGATGCTGGAGGTAACATTAGAAATACTGGGCATTGCCACCTCCTGAACGGCCATGTGTTGTTCCTGTGCCATGTTCATAGGAATTTGAATGAGGTCCTGAATATTGTCTGTATCCATTGCTTCCCTCAACCTCCTGTGAAATGTTCTATCAGGTTCGGGGTCAAAGTCGTCAAGTTTGTCCTGGCTTCTTACCCTACGCATTCAATCAAAGTTCCTGAGATTAGAGTAACAATCAAGTAACGTTAGACTGGACAAAATAAACAATTAAAGTAAAAACTAGAAAGTAGTCTATATTCAAGTCCCCGACAACGACGCCAAAAACTTGGTGGTCACAAACGCACACGCAAGTATATGTGGTCGTACAAGTAATATAATGATAAATCGAATGTCGAACCCACAGAGACTTGTGACTAATCAGTAATTCACTATAACTGTTATTTAATCAAGCCAAAATAAAAATCCAATAATGTAAGTATATTATACTACGATTCTAAGAAATAACTAATTATCAAGTAACAAGTTGATTGTTGTATATTCAATAGAGACAAATATTCCAGGGTTGTGATCAATTCACCACTCGTATTGCATTATAATTGACTCTCCCTTTTATATAATTCACTCATGGTTGCTAATTAATCGATAAATTCTCTCATAGCCTTCTCCCGAAGCACTACTCGCCTATTCTCAATAGATTAACGCCTATATTCATATGAAATTAATCTATTAGAACGCACTAAGATTACGATATTTAATTACGCACGGTGACTAGGTATATTCCTATCCTAACCACAAATACGCTCCCCTGAAGGGTTAAGATCGCTCTCTCTTCAATTCTTCTCTAATATGTACACGGTTTTCCCAAGCATAGCATAGATAGTATATAGAACCTAACTGCTGGCCAGACAATTAAGCTATTAAACACAGAATTGAAGAAACAACCACATATTGAGTGAATTAAAATCAAGGTTAAGCTAATGTCGAATAACAATATTCATGGCTAAATCACAATCCCAAAACAATGGGTGTTTAGCCACTCATGCTAAAATTAAACAATTGCATAAGTGTTGAATCAATTGTAAATATTAGAAAAAGATGAAGAAAACTGATAATCCGTCACTTCCTAATGATCATGTGTGTATTATTCCTCCAAAGTGGCGTCCAACCCCTCAAAAATAAGCTTAGACTTATTTTTATACGTGTTGGGTAGGTTTAGGGCCAAAATAACCGTGTCCCGGGCAAAATAGGAAAAAATCACGTCACCGACGCTCTGGCTAGCGCCGGGCACCCACCAGGGCGCTTCCCATAAAAACATTCTTCCTCCAGCGCCACAGGTGGCGCCCAGCCCTGCCTGTGGCGCCCAAAATCGCAAAATTGCTGGTTTGTCCGGTTTTCGTCCGTTTTGGCTCTAATTTCGCGCGTTTCGCTCCCAATTGATCCCGAATCATTCCTACACATAAAAACACTTCAAATTAATATAAATTATCACATTAACATCTAACACTCACGAAACAAAAGTAAAATGTGAGGCGATATACATCGAAATATATACACTTTAAGCTAAACATCAATAATTATTTAAAATTGTTATACATTATACATAAAGGTAAAGTATGTTAATTGTACTCAGTATCAATGTAGAAAACTTTAATCGCAAAATTTAGAACACTTCGCCAATAGTCATACATCTCCATGGTTACAGACAAGTTTGATGGTAACCTCATGATTTAAATCAAACTATTGCATTAAACAACTGCTTGAAAAACCTTGACATGATTGATCTAGGTTTCACTGTGTCTAATTGTACTAGGATTAATAAACGTATTGTTAGGAATAATCTCATTATAGAACGACTAGATAAGTTCTATGTAAATGATGCTTGGCTTCACATGTTTGTCGATTGTAGTGTCCTCCATTTATCACGTACTCACTCTGACCATTGCCCGTTAATACTTAATCTCCACAAAGCTACCTCAAAGCATCCACCCACATTCATATTAGAAACCATGTGGTTTAGCCACCCCGATTTCTCCTATGTCGTATCCGCTAATTGGTCTTCCAATTCTGACTATCCTAATGCATTACAAAATTTTACCGACCACGCAATTAATTGGAATAAGGAGACCTTTGGCAACATTTTCTACAAAAAAAGTTACATTAGCTCGACTTAAGGGGATGCAAATGATGGATGTAACTAGGAAAAATAGCTTTCATTACAATCTTAAAAATTCACTAATTACTGATTTTAACCAACTATTAAAACATGAAGAAGACTTTTGGAAGCTAAAATCCACGCATCCAATGGCTTAATGAAAGAGATGCCAACACTCTCTTCTTCCATGACCACTCAACGTCGTCGACGTAATAGAATTCTAGCACTTACTGACTCTGTCGGCAACTGGACCTTTGATCCCACTGAAATCCAATCTCTCATTACCAACCATTTTTCAGTCATTTATATCACCCAACTAATTTGTTGCACCACTATTTACAGCCTACCCCATCCTTCAACTCCCTATCCAATGAAAATATAAAAGACTTTATTAAGGCCGCTCACCCACACTGAAGTTTATAATGTCATTCAATCCTTTCAACCACTTAAATCACCTGGTCCATATGGTATACACCCTATTTTCTTCCAAAAATATTGGCAGCAAACTCAACAAGCCATTGTAACTATATGCATGTCCGCCTTTATTAATGCCACTATACTCCAGACGTAAACCAAACCCTTGTCACATTAATCCCCAAAATAAAAAATCCTAACAACATTCTTCACTACCGCCCATTTGGCCTCTGCAACACTATTTACAAGATTATTACTTAAATCCTAGCTAATAGGATCCGACCTTTTCTCCACTCCATGATTAATCCCACTCAATATAGTTTCATCCAAGGCATCGTGCTATCGACAACGCGATCATTTTCCAAGAAGCCCTACACTTCTTCTATCGCACCAAAGGACGGGCGGGTAAAATAATGATTGCAATAGACCTTGAAAAAGCCTTTGACCGACTTGAATGGTCATTTGTGCATTTCTCACTACAAAACTAAATTTTCCACCACTTCATCAAGCTTATGATGTCTTGCATAACCACTTCTTCCATTTCAATCCTGGTAAATGGGATGCCCACCCCATATTTCCAGTCGACGAGGGGAATTCGTCAAGGGAATCCGTTGTCGACCTATCTATTTTTGTATAAGAACACTATCTCAGCTTATTGAAGAAGCGGTTACTGCCAAACACTGGAAGTTTATCACCCTTTCGCGATCTGGCCCTTCATTATCCCATTTACTCTTTGCTGATTTCACGACCCGAAATTCCCATTATCAGAATCGTGATGGCGTCTAACATTTCACTTGCTAGGCAAGCCACCGTTAGAATAATTTATTCATTTGTCAACAGTTTAAATTAAATAATGAGATAGGACAGAAATAAATATAATAATCCAAAGTAATGTGCGAAAGCTAAAACAACTAAAATATCTTATACAACCCTGGACCCGGTGTCACAAGTACACGAGCTACAAAATAATACATACAAGGGTTTGAATAAAACATAAAGTCTTCTGAAGGAAAATATACAGCTAAATAAAAGAAAATGGGACTCTAGGAGCTGCGGACGCTGAGCAGCTGTACCTCAAGTCTCCTCAAAGTTGTCCAATCTGAGCACGCTAATAACCGCAGTTGGGACCGACTCCAAAATATGCACAAGAAGTGTAGAGTGTAATATGAGTACAAACTGACCCCATATACTTTTTAAGTTCCGAGCCTAACCTCGACGAAGTAGTGACGAGGCTAAGGCAGGTCACTCACACTACAACCTGTACGCAGTATATAATAAAGACAGAAAAAGTAAATACGGAACAAAATAGGACAATCAATTGAAGATAATGACTATAGCCTCAAGAAATAAGCCAGTGACTATCAGAATTACCAAACCCTTAGAGTTCCGAGTGAAAATACCGAAAACCAATACAACTCAAGGAAAATAGAAACACATGGGTTGTTGCGGCGCGCAACCCGATCCCACCATATAACAAATCAATATCACAATTCATCCTTATTTCACTAGTTGCGACATGCAACCCGATCCCACCATATCAGTACAAATTCACCCTTATTCCTCCACATCAATCCACCCTTATTTCACCTGTTGCAGCGTGCAACCCGATCCGATCATATCAGTACAATTAATCACTAAGTACAATTTATTTTATAATTCAAGTCACAAGAACCACCATAACTGATGAATATAAAGCTGAAACAGTAAGGAAACTTTGTACCAACTTGGAAATTCACGTATGAAATACTACACGGCAAAACCAGTCCAACGAATGACAATTAGAAGGTGCAAGTACGTCAATTACGGCAAATAGCAGCAAGTCAGGAAAGCATGAAGAGTTCTAAAAGCATGAAGAGGTCTAACATTTTTTACAAAAGAAACAATGATTAACAAGTAACAATTAAAGCATAGAAGGCATTTAGGGAACATAACAGTTAAGGCAAGGAATGAGATAATTAAGGAAAAGCGGAAAATCAGGGAAACAAGTAATTCGGTGACGTATAAGCACTCGCCAGCTCGCATATATGCCGCAACACATGAAATTAACATAGTACATAGTTCAAGGGTTCCTAATTCCCTCAAGTCAAGGTTAAACTCAACACTTACCTCACTCCGCAGTCAACTCAGAGCTCTACCGGGGCCTTTCCCCTAGAATCCGCCTCCAAACCACTCGTATCTAATCATAATTGACTCAATAACATCAAATATTTCTAAAGGAATCAATTACAATGCATAAATTTAGAATTTTCAAACTTTCCCCCAAAAAGTCAAAAATCAACCCCGAGCCCGCTTGGTCCATACCCGAAATTCGGACCAAAACCCGATTACCCATTTACCCCGAACCCGGTTATGTAATTTATTTCGGAATCCGACCTCAATTTGAGGTCTAAATCCCTAATTTACAAAAAAAAATCAATTCTTCCTAAATCCCTAGTTTTCTACCATGAAAGAACAAAGATTAGGGATAGAAATTAATTGGTGATGTTAGAAATGGAATAAAATGAGTTAAGTGTACAAACTGATGAATAGATGTTGTGTTTTCTCTTCAAGATCTCCTAGGTCGAGCTCTAATGGAAGGTTTATGAAAAAATGGAAGAATCTCGTTTTTAGTTTATTTTTGATCACTTGGTTCGCGAGATACCCTTCGCATTCGAGAAGGCATACACCCACCAGCCTATGTGTTCGAAGAGTATATGTCAGTTCCCATCCCCCATGTTCACAAAGCTACACGTTCGAGATACACTGTCTGCGTCCGTGAAGGGTAACCCCCTCCACTTCGCGTTCACGTACAGTACTTCGCGTTCGCGTAGAGTAAAATCCTCCCCTGCCCAGTTCCCCCTTCGCGATCGCAGTAGTGGTTCTGCGATCGTGAAGTACATTACACCAGAAACTAGCAGAAGCTAAAAAAGCCAGATTTTTCTAAGTTTAAACCATCTGTAACCTATCCAAAACTCACCCGAGCCCTCAGGTGTCCTAACGAAATATGTACACAAGTCCAAAAATATGATACGAACTAGCTCGCGCGATCAAAACACCAAAATAACACCTAGATCTACGAATTGGACACCAAACCCAAAAAAATTTCAAGAAAACTTTAGAATTTCTATTTTAACAACCGGACGTCCGAATCATGTCAAACCAACTCCATTTATCTACAAATTTGACAGACAAATCATAAATATAGTAATGGACCTATACCAGGTTCCGAAACCAAAATATGGACCCGATATCAATAAATTCAAACATTGGTCAATTCTTTAAAATCATTAAACCTTTAAACTTTTAATTTCTGACAAAAAGCGATAACTTGAGTTAGGGACCTCCGAATTCGATTACGGGCATACGCCCAAGTCCCAAATCATGATACGGACCCTTCGAGACCGTCAAAACCCATATCCGGGTTCGTTTGCTCAAAATGTTGACTGAAGTAAACTCAAATATATTTTAAAGGTAAAATTTCTTACTTTATCAATTTTTTAACATAAAATCCTTACGGAAAAACACCCAGATTGTGCACGTAAATTGGGAAAGGCTCAAAGGAGCTAACAAAGACTCCAAAACATAGAATTAAGTTCTAAAACTCTATATGACCTATCGGGTCATCACATTCTCCACCTTTAAAACAATCGTTCGTCCTTGAATGGACATAGAAAAGTACATGGGCTGGTGAAAAGGTGTGGATATCTGCTCTGCATATCTGACTTAGACTCTCGAGTATCTGTCTCGACCGGTTGACCTCTCCACTATGCTCGGACTGAATGATAACTCTTAGACCTCAACTATCGAACCTGTCGGGCTAGGATAGCCATCAGCTCCTCCTCGTAAGTCAAATCCTTGTCCAATTGGACTAAGCTGAAATCTAACACATGGGATGGATCACCGTGATACTTTCGGAGCATAGACACATGGAACACCGGATGAACTGCTGATAAACTAGGTGGCAATGCGAGCCTGTAAGCCACCTCACCCACTCTCTCTAGAATCTCAAAGGGCTTGATGTACCTAGGGCTAAACTTGCCCTTCTTTTCGAACCTCATCACACCCTTCATGGGTGAAACCCGAAGCAATACTCTCTCTTCGATAATGAATGCAACATCACAAACTCGATAGTCGATATAACTCTTCTGCTTGGACTGAGCTGTTCGAAGTCGATCCTGAATAATCTTAACCTTATCCAAGGCATCCTGTACCAAATATGTACCCAACAACCGAACCTCCTCCGGCTCGAACCATCCAACTGGCGATCGGAACCGCCTCCCATATAATGCCTCATAAGGAGACATCTGAATGCTCGACTGGTAGTTATTGTTGTAGGAAAACTCCACAAGTGGCAAGAACTGATCCCACGAACCTCCGAAGTAAATAACACAAGCGCGGAGAATATCCTTCAATATCTTAATAGTGCACTCTGACTGTCCGTCTGTCTGAGGATAAAATATTGTGCTCAACTCAACAAACTCATGGTGTACTGCTCTCCAAAAGTGCGAGGTCAACTGTGTACCTCGATCAGAAATGATAGACATAGGCACACCGTGAAGACGGACGATCTCGCGGATGTAGATCTCAGCTAACCGCTATGAAGAATAACTGCCATAGAAATGAAATGCTCTAACTTGGTCATCATGTCCACAATAACCCATACCGCGTCGAACTTCCTCTGACCCGTGGGAGTCCAACAACAAAATCCATAGTGATACGCTCCCATTTCCACTCAGGAATCTCTAACTTCTGAACCAAACCACCAGGTCTATGATGCTCACACTTTACCTGTTGACAATTTAGACACCGAGCTACATATGCCACTATATCCTTCTTCATTGTCCTCCACTAATAATGTTGCCGCAAGTCCTGATACATCTTGGTGGCAGTCGGATGAATAGAATACCGGGAACTATGTGCCTCCTCAAGAATCAACTCACGAAGTCCATCTACATTGGGCACACAAATACGAACCTGCATCCTCAAAACTCCATCATTTCCAACAGTAACCTGCTTGGCACCACCATGTCGCACTGTGTCTCTAAGGACAAGAAAATGAGGGTCATCATATTGTCTCTACCTAATAGGCTCAAACAAGGAAGACCGAGCGACTGTACAAGCTAAAACACGACTGGGCCGTGAAACATCTAACCTCATAAACTGATTGGCCAAATCCTGAACATCTGACGCAAAAAGTCTCTCACCGACTAGAATGTACGCAAGGCTGCCCATACTCGCTGCCTTTCTACTCGAGGTTTCGGCCACCACATTGGCCTTCCCGGGATGATACAAGATGGTGATATCATAGTCTTTCAATAGCTCCAACCACCTCCTCTGTCTCAAATTTAGATCCTTTTGTTTGAACAATTACTGAAGGCTCCGATGATCCATGAAAACCTCGCACGACATGCTGTAAAGATAGTGCCTCCAAATCTTCAGTGCATGAACAATGGTTGCCACCTCCAAGTCATGGACAGGGTAATTCATCTCATGAACCTTCAACTATCGCAATGCATATGCAATCACTCTTCCATACTGCATCAATACTACACCGACCCCAACATGAGATATGTCACAATATACCGTATAAGATCATGAACCTGTGGGCAACACCAACACTGGAGCTGTAGTCAAAGCAATCTTGAGCTTATGAAATCTCTCCTCACACTCGTCTGACAATCTGAACGGCACACCCTTCTGGGTCAACCTGGTAAATGGGGCTACTATATATGAGAACCCTTCCACAAACCGACGGTAATAACCCACAAAACCCAAGAAACTCCGGATCTCCGTGGCTGAAGTGAGTCTAGGCCAGTTCTGAACTGCCTCAATCTTCTTAGGATCCACATGTATGCCCTTTATCGATGCGACGTGCCCCAAGAAAATGATTGAGTCTAATCAAAACTTGCACTTTGAAAATTTGGCATATAACTGGTTGTCTTTCAGAGTCTGAAGTACAATCTGAAAATGCTGCTCGTGCTCCTCTCGACTGTGGGAATAGATCAAGATATCATTAATAAAAACAATTACAAAGGAATCCAAATAGGGCTTGCACACCCGGTTCATCAAATCGATAAATGTTGCTGGGGCATTCGTCATCCCAAATGACATAACTAGAAAGTCATAATATTGAGTCCGAAAAGCTATCTTAGGGATATCGAATGCCCTAATCTTCGACTGATTGTAGCCAGACCTCAAATCAATATTTGAAAACACCTTGGCACCCTGAAGCTGATCAAATAAGTCATCAATCCTCGGGAATGGATACTTGTTCTTGATGGTGACTTTGTTCAACTGCCGGTAATCTATGCACATCCTCATCGATCCATTTTTCTTCTTCACGAACAACACAAGTGCACCCCAGGGTGAGACACTAGATCTAATAAATCCCTTATCAAGCAAATCTTGCAACTGCTCCTTCAATTATTTCTACTCTGGCAGGGCCATACGGCATGGCGGAATAGAAATGGGCTGAGCGCCCGTGGCCAAATCAATAGAGAAGTCAATATCTCTATCGGGTGGTATCCCCGGCAGATCTGTAGGAAATACCCCTGGAAACTCACGAACAACTGGTACTGAATCCATGGAAGGAACCTACGTACTAGTATCGGGCACATAAGCCAAATAAGCTAGACACCCCTTCTCGACCATATGCCGAGCTTTCACATAAGAGATAACCCTGTTGGTAGAATGTCCTAAAGTCCCCCTCCACTATAATCGATGCAACCCCGGCAAGGCTAAGGTCACCGTCTTGGCATGACAATCCAATATAGCATGATAACGTGACAACCAATCAATACCCAGGATGACATCAAAATCTACCATATCGAGAAGTAGGAGATCTATGCTAGTCTCGAGACTCCTAATAGTAACCACACACGAATGATAGACACGATCTACAATAATAGAATATCCTACATGTGTGGAAACATACACAGGAGCACTCAAAGAATCACGAGGCACAACCAGATATGAAGCAAAGTAGGATGACACATAGAATAAGTAGAGCCCGTATCAAATAGATCTGAAGCATCCCTACAGAAAACTGAAACAATACCTATGATAACAACGTCAGATGACTCAGCCTCAGGCCTGGCTGAGAAAGCATAACATCAGGGATGTGCCCACCACTTTGAACTACATCTCTAGGACAGCCTCTAACTGGCTGGCCTCCACCTCTAGCAGCCTGACATCCACCTCTAGCGGCCTGGCCTCCACCTCTAGCAGCCTGACATCCACCTCTAGCGGCCTGGCCTCCACCTCTGGTTGCTTGACCCCTGCCTCTAGTTGGCTGAGCGGGCGGTGGTGCAATCGGTACCAGAACCCTGGAACGAGAATCTGCTATGGCGTGCCGCCCAATAATCTGGGGCAGGTTCTCCTGATATGCCCAAAACCACCACACACAAATTATACATCCTGGTGTTGTGGCTGCTGAAACTGAGACAGACCCAAACGGGCCGGATAACCATGGTGATAACTCTGAATCGGAGGCGCACTGATATGAGTTGATGGTGCAGTGTAGCCTTGCTACCTAGAATAAGGCACATAAGGACCAAGACTCCCTGAAGCACTGTGGGATGCCTGAAGCTCCGAATGGAGTGGCCTGGGAGGATGGCCCCTACCAAAAGTACCCCTGCCTCCAGATGAGGCACCACTGAAACTAGCGAAATGGAGAGGCCTCTTATCAGACCCCTGCCCTCTCTATTGTGCAAGAACCACCCCGATCCTCCTGGCGATATTAGGAACCATCTGAAAAGAAATCTCTTTCCCGGTCTCCTTGGCCATCTGAAGCCTGATAGGGTGAGCGAGTCCATCAATAAACCTCCTCTCCATCTCCCTCTCAGTAGGAAGCACCATAAGAGCATGACGATCTAGATCCACAAAATGAGTCTTGAGTAACAGTCATACTGCCCTGTTGGAGATGCTCGAACTGCCGACGGTAATCCTATCTCAATGTGATAGGAAGAAACTTCTCTAGAAATAGCTGAGAGAACTGGTCCCAAGTAAGAGCATGCGACCCAGATGTTCTGGTCAACACGTAGTCCCTCCACCATTTCTTGGCGGAACCCGTCATCTGAAATACAGAAAAATTGACCACATTGGTTTCAACTATACCCATGTTCTGTAGCACCTCATAGCAGCTGTCAAGATAATCATGTGGGTCCTTTGAAGGTGCACCACTGTGGTGAACTAGAAAGAGCTTAGTAAACTTTTCCAATCTCCATAAAGCCTCAGAAGACATGGCGGGTCCATCACCAGCATGTGCCGCAATAACCGGCTGAACTACCCCAACTGGCGGGGCTGCTGGAGTCTGGTACTGGGGAGTCATCTGCTCCGGAGTGTGGGTAGCGGGAGTCTGTGCTCCTCCCCTAACCTGAGAGATGGTTGGTGCCATAGGAAATGTACCGACCTGGGCCACACTCTCCGTAAAACCCACCAAACAGACTAGAGCATCGTGAAGCTTTAGGGTGGCGATGAACCCCTCCGGGACCTGAGCTGGTCCAAAAAGTACCGTCTGAGCTGGAACCTCCTCATCAAAATCTACCTGAGGCTCCACTGCTGGTGTTGCTGCTCGAACTCTAGGCTGAGCTCTGCCCCTGCCTCGGCCTATGGAGTGACCTCGGCCTCGACCTTTGACCCTCGTAGGAGCTGCTGCTGGGGGCTCCAGCTGCTGTCCATCTGAAGATGCCGTGCGTGTTCTCACCATCTGCGAGAGATCAAGAATAGAAGAGTTTAATCATTAATGGTAGAAATAAAAACCGCACAACAGAGAAGAATAGAAGTGAAATTGTTTCCTAACTCCATAGCCTCTGGAAGATAAGTACAAACATCTCTATACCGATCCTCTAAAATCTAATGAGCTTGCACGTGACTCGTGAGGCCTATGTAACCTAGTGCTCTGATACCAACTTGTCACGACCCGGAATTTCCACCGTCGGGACCGTGATGGAGCCTAACAATTCACTTACTAGGCAAGCCAACATTAGAACAATTTATTCATTTTTCAACAGTTTAAATTAAATAATGAGAAAGGACGGAAATAAATATAATAATCCAAAGTAATGTGTTGAAGCTAAAATAGCTTATACATCTGATAGAACCCTGGACCCGGTGTCACAAGTACTAGAACTACTAGAATAATACATAAAAGGGTTTGAATAAAACATAAAGACGTCTGAAGGAAAATACACAACTAAATAAAAGAAAAGGGGACTCTAGGAGTTGTGGACGCTGAGCAGCTGTACCTCAAGTCTCCTCAAAGTTGTCCAATCCGAGCACGCTAATAACCGCCGGTCGGATCGAATCCAAGATCTGCATAATAAGTGAAAAGTGTAGTATGAGTACAACCGACCCATGTACTCTGTTAGTATCGAGCCTAACCTCGACAAAGTAGTGACGAGGCTAAGGCAAGTCACTCACACTACAACATGTACGTAGTATATAATAAAGACAGAAAAAGGAAATACGGATCAAAATAGGACAGTCAATTGAAGATAATGACTATAGCCTGAAGAAATAATCCAGTGACTATCAGAATTACCAAATCCTTAGAGTTTCGAGTGAAAATACCGAACACCAATATAGCTCAACGAAAATAGAAACACATAGGTTGTTGCGACGTGCAACCCGATCCCACCGTACGACACAATCCTCCCTTATTCCACCGTAACAATATCAACAATAACAAGTAAATATATATGTTGCGGCGCGCAACCCGATACCACCATATAACAAATCAGAATCGCAATTCACCCTTATTTCACCGTATAAATCCACCCTTATTTCACTCGTTGCAGAGTGCAACCTGATCCCGCCATATCAGTACAAATTCACCTTTATTCCTCTGCATCAATCCACCCTTATTTCATTTGTCACGACGTGCAACCCAATCCCACCATATCAGTACAATTAATCACTAAGTACTATTTATTTCATAATTCAAATCACAAGAACCACCATAACTGATGAATATAAATCTAAAACAGTAAGGAAATCTTGTACCAACTTGGAAATTCATGTATGAAATACTACACGGCAAGACCAGTCCAGTAAATGATAATTAGAATGTGCAAGACGTCAATTAAGGCAAATAGCAGCAAGTCATGAAAGCATGAAGGGGGTCTAACATTTTTAATAGGAGAAACAATGATGAACAAGTAGCAATTAAAGCATGGAAGGCATTTAGGGCACATAACAGTTAAAGTAGGGGAGGAGATAATTAAGGAAAAACGGAAAAGCAGGGAGACAAGTAATTCGGCGGCGTATAAGCACTCGTCACCTTACATATACACCGCAACACATGAAATTCACATAGAACATAGTTCAAGGGTTCCTAATCCCCTCAAGTCAAAGTTAAACTCAATACTTACCTCACTCCGCAGTCAACTCAGAGCTCTACCGGGACCTTTCCCCTAGAATCCACCTCCAAACCACTCGTATCTAACCACAATTGACTCAATAATATCAAATATTGCTAAAGAAATTAACTACAATGAATAAATTTAGAATTTCCAAACTTTTTCCCCAAAAGTAAAAAATCGACCCTAGGCCCGCTTGGTCCAAACCCGAAATTCGGACCAAAACCCGATTACACATTCACCCCCGAGCCCGATTACCTAATTTATTTCGGAATTCGACCTCAATTTAAGGTCTAAATCCCTAATTTACATAAACCCCTAATTCTTCCTAAATCCCTAGTTTTCTACCATGGAAGAACAAAGATTAGGACTAGAAATTAATGGGTGATGTTAGAAATGGAAGAAAATGAGTTAAAGTGTACAAACCGATGAATTGATGTTGAGTTTTCTCTTCAAAATCGCTCATAGGCCGAGCTCTAATGGAAGGGTTGTGAAAAATGGAAGAATCTCGTTTTTGGTCTGTTTTTAATCACTGGGCGTCAGGCCTTCTTCGCGTTCGCGAAGGGCCTGACGCGATCGCGAAGCAGCGGCTCAAATAGTGTACGCGTTCGTGAGATACCCTTCGCGTTCCCGAAGGCTTACACCCACCAGCCTATGTGTTCTCGAGAATTGTGCCGAGTTCGCGAAGAGTATACGTCAGTTCCCCTCCCCCAAGTCCACAAAGTTATGCGTTCGCAGTACACTATCCGTGTCCGCGAAGGGTAGCCCCCCCTCCCCACTTCGTCTTTGCTTACAGTCCTTCGCGTTCGTATAGAGTAAAATCTTCCCCTTCCCAGTTCCCCCTTCGCGATCGCGAAGTACATTACACCAGAAACCAGCAGAAGCTCAAAAAACTAGATTTTTCTAAGTTGAAACCATCTGTAGTCTATCCAAAACTCACCCGAGCCCTCGGGTGTCCAAACCAAATGTGCAAACAAGTCCAAAAACATGATACTAACTTGCTTGAGCGATCAAAACAGCAAAATAATACCTAGATCTACGAATCAGACACCAAACCAAGTGAATTTTCAAGAAAACTTTAGAATTTCTATTTTAACAATCGGACGTCCGAATCACGTCAAACCAACTCCGTTTCTCCCCAAATTTGACAGACAAGTCATAAATATAGTAATGGACCTATATTGGATTTCGTAAACAAAATACAGACCCGATATTCTTAAAGTCAAATATTGGTCAATTCTTTAAAATTATTAAACATTTAAACTTTTAATTTTTGACAAAAAGCGATAACTCGAGTTAGGGACCTCCGAATTCGATTCCAGGCATACGCCCAAGTCCCAAATCACGATACGGACCCATCGGGCAGTCAAAATATGGATTCGGGTATGTTTGCTCAAAACGTTGACCGAAGTCAACTCAAATAGATTTTAAAGGCAAAATGTCTTACTTTAACAATTTTTAACATAAAAGCCTTCCGGAAAAATACCCACACTGTGCACGTAAATCGAGAAAGGCTCAAAGGAGCTAACGGAGGCTTCGATACAAAAAATTAAGGTCTAAAACTCTAGATGACCTATCGGGTCATCACAGTTGATGACCTGGTCCTCTTCTCCAAAGCAGACCTAAACAATGCCTTTGCTATGTTAAACATTTTCAACACTCTTTCTGTTGTTTCTGCCCAACGGATCAACTTCCACAAGTTAAAAATAATCTTTTCCAGAAACATCCCCCTCATCATCGCGCAACAATCACCTCTACACTCAATATTGCTTCCTCTTCAAATTTTGGCAAATATCTCGGTTTCCCCATGCCTATTATGCACCCTAAATCTACTGACTATCAATACCTCCTAGATCGTATGAACAATAGATTACCGGTTTGGAAAACCAAATTCCTCACATTTGCTAGACGTATCACACTGGTAAGATCTGTACTCAACTCCATCCCCACCCACATACGCCATGCAAAATCAATTATTACATGTTACGACACGTGAGCATATTGAGCGAATACAACGTGACTTGTCAACTGCTACCCACAGAAAAATCCATTTGATCAATTGGGACAATGTCTCAACCCCAAAGAATCATGGAGGACCTGGGAATCCCAAAAACATAAGCCAAAAATGTAGACTAGCCTTACTTGGCATTTTGCTACTCAATCCAACAACCTATGGGCACGTGTACTCCAGGGAAAATACTGTGCACCAAGAGCAACCAACCCTCATACTCTAACCTTCACTGCAACGCCACTGTTCTCCACGCTGAGTTGCTTGCTCTTTACTATGGATTACGCATTGCTCTCTCTCATGGCTTAGCTCCGGTTACGGTTGAGACAGACTCTCAGTTACTTATCGCCCTCCTACCATATGGTAATCTTAAGTACTCACATATTTTTACTGATTGCAGGTCGATGCTGAGTGACCTTCAGATGCCACAGCACACATTTAGGGAGGGAATTGGTGTATCGGATGCTATGGCTTGTTTTGGGAAAGGACTACCTTTTGTGGACAATCTTAATGTCATGTTTTTGGAATACTCCCCACCTTTTATCTTACCGCAATTACTTTTGGACTCAATGGGAACTGTAACACCACGTTCATTGCCCTTGCTGTAATGTACTCGTTTATGTTTGTTCAATAAAAAAGGGCATGTTCTTAGCAACAACAAAAATCTGTTGATTGTCCAATATTGGTTCCTAGAGTTAAATTAATCAATTTGGAGTCTACACTAGGTGCGAATAAAATTGTCTATTGTTGAGACATTTCATAACCTAGAAAATCTGCAATTATTGCTCATAGAGGTGTATTATGCAACAATAAGACTTTCTTTAACATAGTGCAATTCTACACGGAGCCAAGAATTTCCGTAAGGGTGTTCAAACTTAAAAGAAGTAAGAAATTCTCGGGCAAATGGTGTTCAATATATATTATATACCTCTAAAACCTATTATTGTACTTATAAATTTTCAACAAAGGATGGTCAATTGACCACCCTTAGGACAATGTGGCTTTACTCCTGGTCTCTTACAATGTTCACAGCATTGGTTAAAGAGTTTCTGCTTTATATAAAGTTTTAACAAAGAATATAAAAGCCAATGTACGTATAAAGCAGCACCTCTTACATTTCTATACTTGTTATCTGACTTGTATACTAGTATAGTATTTTGTTCTTTTAAGTTACTCTTCTTCAACTGAGAAATCAGGTTCTGCAGGTTTCTGCAATGAGCTAACTGCAGTGGAATCAGAACTAGAGTGCTTGTGGTGTCCCCTTCTACTTGCTGCCAGTTTTGCTGCATAGACTGAAAAGCCTGATCCTGGCGCTGATGCATTTTTATCCAACTGTCCACTCGCTGATTCTGTTTCATTCATTATGTTCTCTAGAGCTCTAAGCTCGGCTGCACTCTTTCGCTTTTTATATCTACGCCATGCTGCTTGAACGAAGCATGCAGCCCAAGTACGCCATTGGTGTGAGTAGAACCTGAATTTGTGCCTTAATTGTTTGCTATGTAGCCTCCGGAACTGTGATGCGACAAACTTTAAGTCCTCTGCAACAAGCGCGAATGACTCTACTTCAGAAACTGCTTTTACTGTCCTAGTGGATGATGGGAGAATCACACCTGGACGTGGATCGAGTGCCCACGTTAGCAGTTCCTCACCACAGAAGTCGCCTGGACCAATACGACAAGAATTGAAGAAACCAGTACGACCACCATTGGTGGTGTGAGAATCAAGATTCCCTCGAATTATGAAGAGCATTTCGTTGACAGGATCACCCTCGCGCACAAGACAAGTGCCTTGTGTGCATAAAGCAGGTTTTAGCCTCTCACATATTGCATCCAGCATCCTTTCATCCATTTGATCAAACAAAGGAACCTATCAAATTTCACCACTGGATAAGTCAGATAGGTATACTACTACTAACATTTGCATATTCTTTTCTTTCTTGTGCTACTTTCTAGTGCATCAGCATGAACTATATTAAGTTTCCCCAATTATATCTAGTATTGCTTTAACTATTCCAAGAGCGAGTCTTTTAGCTTCACGCATACAAATAGGAGATTACTTCTATTAGACCTCCTATTAAACAAGAAGACTAAACGACAAACTGTAGAACTCACCCTTCGAACTAAATCATAGCACAAGTGGCGCTTGATATCTCTACGGAGATCTAAAGGAAGTCCTTTGAGAAGAGCTTCCTCGTCCACTCCTCTTGTAGCCACCCATTTGTATTGATCATACTTCCGTACAGACTGTCTTAGTTCTTGAGGTAACTGCCTATGATGCATCCATTGTTCTGTATCAGTTCTCCTGATTCTCCATTCCTCTAATCTTACAGTTGTTGATTGGAGATAAGTCTGACAATAGAAGTCAGTGAGTATATATTACCAACAAACGGACACAAATCATGTTACAGCCCATAGGAATTGAAGACTATATCAAATCTAAAATGCATTAAGGTGTACATGAGCAAACTTACTTGCATATTTCCAATCAGCAATGCAAACAGAACTAGGCCGAGGGTTGCAATTATGATGGCAAAACCTATTTCTCCAACGTAAGTGCTTGTTGCAAGATTTTGCCCTAGAGAACTGCGTATCAAACATAAAAATGAAGTCAAGATTTATCTATATAAAAGGTTATAATGACAAGGCGTTTGAAGTGCCTTACCTTAGATTCTTCAAGCCCCACCACAGGCAGTAGAAGTATTTGTTGAAAAATGGAGCAGTTGTCACATTAGCTGTCACGGAATCACTGTAAATACCAAAGGGGTAATCACTAGTATTAGGATTACATTGATTTGTAATATTGCTGGACTGGAACCATGCATTTCTTTGTGGATCCTTAACCCTCCGGCAGTCAAAATATCCAAAATCACAAGATCGCTCCTCAAAACTGCAAGCATGTCTCCAGCAGGCTTCTTGCCTCTCAATTGATAAAAGGTACCAACAAGCTCCTCCTACCTATATTCGCAAAAAAAAATTCATTGACTTATATACTAAAAACTACTACTGTTATTACTGTGCTCGCACTTTAGCACTACAGTAACGAAAGAACAAGAGAAACCTCTGAAACCACTTACATGGCTGGCTAACATGTAAAGCATCAAGTTGTAAGCAGCTCCTGCCCATGCTGTTTCAGTAACAACGCCGGTAGTTTTTACTATTTGTGACGACAGTGGAAATATGAGATAAAGTCTGGGAAGGTACTGAAAAATAATAATGAATCTAAGGACATTCTTCGTGTTGGCCATTGTTGAGCCACTTAAATTAGGGATAATGGCCCATATTAATACCTGAAAAACATGGACAGTAACAAATTCATTAGTATTTTCAACTTTATTCCACTACGGACGATAATTACCCAGATTTCCAGCTGACAGACCTGTGGTAAAGGCAGGGCGGCAATGACATCGATCCAGAAACCTTTTTTAAAGTATCTGTGACCTATCTTTGAAGAATCTATAACAAGCTCTCCTCTCCCAAATACTCGAGAAGATGGAGCAACATAAGCAGTTCTAAACCGAACGTATATTTGAATCATATAAAAGACATCAGCTATTGATCTAATAACTGTAAGGACAACTTCCAGATTAGTTCCTATATCAATGCAGACTTTATCCTGGACCACTGGTAAGTAAAAGAATAGAGGGTCCACGAATAAAGCGACTAAACAAGCTACTAAGAAAATCTTGTTCCATCTACGAATTGTTGGTCCACGAGGATCGAGTATCTTTTTCTTCACTCTTTCATAGTCTTCTGAGAATACACGTGATAATACTTTAGCCTTCAGGGATTTTCCGGTCCTTATATCCTCTTTTTCATTCTTTCTATCAGCCAGCTCAGGTAATCGCGATCCATCAATCTTGTACTTCACTTTAATCAAATTATCTCCATTTATTGTTGCATACTTTGTTGATTCAAGATCATCTTGAAATCTGAAATTCAAAGATTACTTTATAACATGTTTGATTACAATATCACCGCACTTTATAAAATGAACATATTAGCTTGCAAATGAAAGAACAAAAAAAGGGGAGTCTGGTACACTAAGCTCTCGCTATGCGCGGGGTCGGGGAAGGGCCGGACCACAAGGGTCTATTGGACGCAGCCTTACCCCGCATTATTACAAGAGGCTGTTTCCACGGCTCGAACCCATGACCTCCTGGTCACATGGCGGCAACTTTACCGGTTACGCCGAGGCTCCCCTTCTAAATGAACGAACAAACAGAGGAAAAATTCATATACTAAATAACATAATGCAAGAAGTCAAATTAGACTGACCTTACGGATCTGGAATTACCATAAGCCATAATACTGACTAAAAAATAATCTCCTCAGAGCTTCAATTATAGATTTTCACCTGTGGAACATAACAAAAGAGAAGGCATGTGATTTTCACGGATGAATAACCAGAAAATGACTCCTAATGAATTATAAGCCACCAAAACAAAGAGAACTAGCTGTTCTTTCTTTCAGTAGAAATCATGTGAACAACTGAAAAGTTGAATACAAAATTACAAATAAAGTAGTTAATACACTATTTTCTCAAGTTTAAACTTAAAGTTCAAGTCAAACTTGTGACCAGGTCTTCAAATCTCACCATATTATTTTATTTAGTCAATCAAATTCCATACCCTTCAGAAAAATAAAATCTTTGATTTCTCAGTCCAATGGTGAAGAACCAGTCAACACTTAAAACCAGCCACAGCCCTAACTGCATCAAATTTCCAACTAAGCCATGCCCCAACATTAAAATATAATTTTAATAATAATAACAATAAATCAGACCCTTATAAATCAAACATGTCAATTTATGTTGCACGGAGCTCAAAAAAAAAAGGAACAAAGAATTAAACCAAAATAATAATCAGACCCTTACAACAACAACTAAGCCTCAATCCCGAACAAGTTAGGATCGGGTATACTCATTTTCCATGTTGCTCCGTTTAAGCCCAATATAAATCAGACCCTTATGAATCAAAATTACAGAGTAGAAGAAAAAAATAGTGATGAAAATAACTAATACTAGCACCCATTGATACAATGGGAAAGAAAGCAACTAACCATCATATTTGAGGAGCAAAATGCAGTATCAAAATCAAATCTTTGCTTTGCTGATTTCTATTTGTTTTCTTTAATATTCTCAGAGAAAAATCAGAAACCCAATGCAGTAAGCAAAGTCCAGAAAGGGAAAAGAAACAAACTTTTTGATAAATTAAGAAGAAAGAGAAAAAGGGAGGAACTGAAAGTATGGATATTGCTATATTTGGGAGGGAAAAGAAGACAATATCTCTCTTTAGTCTCTCCTCTTGCTATTTGCTGCCACCCCAGTTGCAGAAATATAGGAGCGGCAGAGTTTCAGTTACAAATATGGAATTTATGTACTCATTTTTTAAACCTTTCTTTTATAAAAAGAAAAATATGATGTTAACCATATCTTATTATTTGTCTTGTTATATATGAATTAAAAATGTACATAAGGCGGAGCCCGAATTTGAAATTTATGAGTTATTAGATTATCGGCAAACTCATAGCTCGTTTATTTACTGGGCTCGTAATTAAATATGTTTATATATTTAATAAATTTTTTAATATATATATATATATATATATATATATATATATATATATATATATCGGGTCTAAGCAAAAGTTACTGATTAGTCCGAACTCGTGTCTACCTCTCTAGCTCCGCGTCTAAAATGTTGGGTAAAAGAAGTTTTTCATTAAAGATAAAGTGAGAAATATAAAATTAATTATTTTTAAGTTGAAGAGTGTTTATTCTTTTAAAAACGAACTAATAAAAAAGTGTATAGTATAAATTGAAACGTAAAAACTATTTTATTTCATTTTTTAGTTAAACAGCAGAACAATATAGCAAGAAAAAGACAAGACACCGATAATATATCCAGGCTATAGAAAGTACACAATTTAGCTGGAGGATGGATTTTTTTTCTTTTTATTAAAAAAGTTTTCCTTCTTAATTGTTTGTAAAGATCCAAGGAGTTGACTAACTGGATAGTGTCACGTGGCACTGTAGACATATGCTGCTACTTCTCACTTTTTTATTTACTAGTTGGAACTTTTAATTTTTTACTGCATCGGACAAAACAAGGGAGAGAAATGTGTAATGAAAAGCAAAGTTGCATAGATGCTTGATAGAAATTGTGCGGGCACCTGCCCTCATTTAACCTATACCTATTTTTTTAAAAACATTTCCCTCGATAAGCTGAAGTTCACCAGTTAAGTTGAAGTTCGCCAGTTATAAAGACAAAATTTCAGCATACGGGACTGAAGTTCCCCAGTTACGAACTTCAGCTCCCAAGTTATAAAGACAACAACTTCAGGACAAAACTTCAGTTCTAGAGTTTTGTCTTTGTAAACTGGGGAACTTCAGCCCCGTATGCTAAAGTTGTTGTCTTTATAACTTGGGAACTTAAGACCCATATGCTGAAGTTCCCCATTTAAAAAAGACAAAACTTCAGCTCTAGAGCTGAAGTTCCCCAGTGTATATGCTGAAAATTTTGTCTTTATATCTGGGAAACTTCAACCCACCCCATTTACAAAGACAAAAACTTCAGCTCTAGAGCTGAAATTCCCCATTTACTAGAGCTGAAGAACTTCAGCTCTAGAGCTGAAGAAGTTCGCAAGTTACTTCAGGCCCGTCTACTAGAATGCTGAAGTTCTGCGTAATTGTCTTTGCTACTTCAGCCCCGCATGCTGAAGTTATGCGCAAAAGCGGGTACGAATGCAATTTTTTTTAAAAGTGGGTATAAGTTAAAACGTGGCACAAAAAGCGGGTACAGATGCAAAAGCCCCGTGTTCGTGATTCGATTTGGGTCGGTTTTCCCTTTAAAAAAATCAAATCAAATAAGTCGATTTTTTAAATATTGGAACCAAATCAAATTAATGAAGTCGTTTTTTATCGACTCGGTTTTTGTCGATTTTTTTTATTTTTTCGGTTATTTTTTTTCAAATATGAGACGTACACTACCAAACACTTATTCCGATGACTATATTTTTAATGTAACACTATCAAATCAATTGCTCTTTGAGAAATCTATTATTTACCAAGATATATTGATGATTATTGAATCAAATAGTGATGAATAATTTAAGTACTCGCTTAAAAATCGATTATTTTTAACATAAAATAAATTCTTGTACTTGGCAAAAGAAAACTACCAATCAAACTAGAATGTAAAGGCAAAGAATTAGATTATTATAATAACAATGGATATATATATATATA
>ML415001.1:0-202398 GCA_005239525.1 Nicotiana knightiana
CAGATTTATATTTGCAACGCCCGTTTAGTCTTTATAGAAGACATAGTTGAGCGTGATCACGTTTTCAGACCCTATTCCCCTAAATAAAACTCCCCATGGAGATTTATTGTGATTTATGACTTACGGGGGCAGGTAGTCCGGGATTCAGAAGTGTTTAGAGCAATATTGGAACACTTGGTTCCTTCAGGTTGGACTTTAAGGCCATGTTTGACTTCGGTCAACATTTTGAGCAAACGACCTCGGAATCGAGTTTCGACGGTTCCGGTAGGTTCATATAATGATTTCATACAGGGGCTTATGTTCGGAATGGGTTTCGGATGAACCGGGAGCGTTTTGGTACCCAATATTGAAATAAGAGTTCCTTAAGTCCATATTGTGGTTTGGGGCATGTTTTTGTGTTATCGAGGTCCGAATGGAATTCCGAGACGGGGAATAGTTCTGTTATGTCATTTATGACTTTCCTGTAAAATTTGGTGTCATTACAAGTAGTATAGGTCGGTTCGACACACTGTTAATGAACTCAAGAAAACTTAAAGTTTCTAAGTTTTATTCTAGGGGCTTTG
Organism: Nicotiana knightiana; assembly: GCA_005239525.1. Taxonomy (NCBI): domain Eukaryota; kingdom Viridiplantae; phylum Streptophyta; class Magnoliopsida; order Solanales; family Solanaceae; genus Nicotiana; species Nicotiana knightiana. The sequence continues at coordinate 564 of ML415001.1, forward strand.
AGGTGTGATGTTGAGTTTTAGCGTTATTTAGGGTGATGCGAAGGCTCGAGCGAGTCCATATTATGATTTGGACTTGTTGGTATATTTGGACGGGGGCTCGGGTAGGCCCATGTGCCTCTCGGGCACTAAACGAGGCCAAAAACCAGCTGAAGCAGTTGCTGGTGCACCTGATCTGGTGCCGTAGGTGCGGTTGCCCAGTCGCAGGTGCGAGACCGCTGCTATGGTCCTTGACTCACAGGTGCGGCTTCAGGTGAGGCTTCCATTTCTCACAGGTGCGGATAATATCCGTAGGAGTGGACTTGAGCCGCAGATGTGGAAGCACATTAGGTAGAAAGTTCTTTAAAACACGGGATTATTTCATTTCACCCCATTTTTTTCCTCCATTAGTGACCTTGAAAGCTTGGGAAAGAGCTCCACGACCTAGCTACTAAAAAGGTAAGCGAATTCTACCCTAATGTTAGTTAATGCATGAATTCCTAGTTGAATTAACTACGTAATTAGTGGAAAGTTAAGGAATTGGGTAGTAACCTAGGGCTTTCGAGAATTTAGAGAATTACCCGTAAATTGACTATGAAATCATACAAAATCATATATTAACGATCCTTAGGTTATGGTTGAGTGTTTCCTTCAAGAATTTTTGAAATCCGAACATGCGGGCCCGGGGTTGGATTTTGGGATTTCTTCAAGAATGATTAATTTGACTAAATAATAGGAGAATTTCATGCTTTGAGTATAATTTGATATATTTACGTAACATTTGGTTAGCTTCGAGTCCTTTGGGTGACGAGTTCGTAATTTCGGGCGAATTCTTGACTCGGGGAGTAGGTGCGAGGCGAGGTGAGTCTCCATTCTAACCTCGTACGAGGGAATTATCCCCGTAGGTGATTTAAATTCTATGTGTGATAATTGTGGGGGCTACGTACATACAAAGTGACGAGAGTATGTACATAGCGGCTATTATTATGTCCTGGTAGTTAGGTCCACATCATGCCTTGTGTTTTACTTGAAATGGACTATATTCTTAATAAATTAAATGTCACATGCAGATTATTACCCTGAGATCATGGAATTTGAGAAAAATTGTAAGGAATTGCTTACTGAAAGGTAATTTAAAAAGGAATATTTTGTGTGCATGTGACCGCTTCGCAATTTGCATTCCACGAGCGGAGTGTGATCCCCCCCCCCCCCCNTGCCACGGTGGATTAAAAGATGAACTTATGGTTCGGGCCGTTCGATCCTCGGTAGTGCATAGAGAGGATTACTTTATGGAAAAGATACACTTTTGGTTCAGGCCGTTTGATCCTCGGCAGTGCATAAATGTGAGTAATTTATGGAAAGGTACACTTATGGTTCGGGTCGTTTGACCCTCAGCAGTGTGCGCACATGACTATCTTATGGCTCACGCCGGTTGTCCTTATCATGTATGCGCATGATTTATTTGTTACTAAATTCATGGACACTGATTTCATAGATATTTGGGGGAAGGTGAAGTAGTAATTGTTTATTTATTTCCAGTACTTCCTTGGATTCAGTGCGTTATATATATTTGCTCCTTCACTGCCTTTACATGCCTACCATTTTCATCATATTCTGTTAAATTATATTGTTGGACCTTAGTGAGTGTCATGTCGACCTCTCGTCACTACTTCTTCCAGGTTAGGCGAGATACTCACTGGGTACATATATATATATATATATATATATATATATTTATGTACTCATGCTACGCTTCTGTACTTAATTGTACATGTTTTGAGGCTGGTGCATATGGTTGTCAGACCGGAGCTTGATCCTGATTATAGACGGACCTGACTTCACAGTGAGTTGCTTTCTCTTAGAGATCTCCGGCAGCACCATGGGGTTTCTTTTGCTTATTTCCCGTCTATTTCTTTCAGACAGTGGGATTGTATACTATATCTTTTGTATATTATGTTAGTATGCCAGTAGGACTTGTGAAACTAGTTCCTAGCACACACGTGATAGTCATTGTAGATTATTGGTCTGTATATATATATTGACTCATGCCTCCTCATGACCGCTTTTGATAGCAAACTGGCTAATTATCCTTGTCGATTTATGTTTTAAGTCTTAAAAACTGAATATATGTTGAAATGTTTAATCTAATAAGAAAGAACCCTTAGTAAATTGAGTGTTGGCTTGCCTGACCCCGCTATTGGGACCATCACAACCTGAGTTTGTATTTTGGGTCGTGACAACATGGTACCAGAGCACTAGGTTCACGTAAGTCTTACGAGTCACGCGAAAACCCAGTAGAGTCTTTATCGATATGGAGACATCTGTACTTATCTTCAGGAGGCTATAGGGTGTTAGAAAACCTCTCTTTGTTCATATTCTATCGTGCAGTCGATGACTTACTAAACTCATTCTTCGATTCTCTCACAGATGGTGAGGACGCGTGCATCTAATGTTCCAGACCAGGAAGGGCCGCTACCCCCGTTGTCCGAGGTCGTGGTAGAGGCCGGGGGAGGGCATCGGTCCGAGGTAGGGGACGAGGGCATCCCAGAGCAATTACGGTTCCACCACCAAAGGACCCTATCATAGAGGAGCAGGACGAGGTGCCTCCAGTAGATCCTACTCCAGTAGACTTCATGATAGTGCCAGGCTTCTAGGCAGTCATATGCCGTATGATGAGATTTATGGACACTATGTTCTAGGCTGGTTTATTTCCAATAGATCATGCCATTTCTCAAGCGGGAGGGCGAGTTCAGACCCCTACTACCCAGGCTGCAGGCCAGAAAACATCACTACATCATACCTTGGGTACACTGCCCGTGGGTGGGGTCCAGCCTGTTGCAGTAGCACTTGAGCCCAAACCAGCTACAGACAGTGATCCGAAGAAGTTATTGGATGGATTGACTCGATTGCACCCTCCAGTCTTTGGGGGTGAGCGAGGCGAGGATGCCCAGGATTTTGTGGAGAGATGCAGGGACAGATTACACAACATGAGGATAATAGAGTCCCATAGAGTGAATTTAACTACCTTCTAGTTAGAGGGCAGAGCTCGTAAGTGGTGGCAGTCCTATATTCTCAGCAGGCCAGCTGATTCTCCTCCTCTCACTTGGGAGCAGTTCACGCATATGTTTCAGGATAGATATATCACACCCTCTAAGAGGGAAGAGCTGCGGTATCAGTTTGAGCGCCTAGAGCAGGGATAGATGTTAGTGACAGATTATGAGGCCAGATTTTCAAAGTTGTCTTGCCATGCACTGATGATACTACCTACTGATGTAGAGAGGGTGTGGATATTTGTGGCTGGGTTACATCCAGGTATTAGGGCCACCATGGCCCGAGAGGTGGGGATGGGTACTCCTTATCATCTCGTAGTAAAGATTGCTTGCAGAATCGAGGGGTATCGATCGAGGAGCAGGGAGCAGGGGCAGCAGGACAAAAGGGCTAGATTCTCCGACGAATTTAGAGGTACCCCAACTAAGGGCAGAGGTTAGTTTAGCAGTGGTCAGCCCAATAGGCCTTTATATACAACACCTCCACCACCTCCCCGAGGTGTTCTAGCGAGCCCTCATTTCAGCACCATGCTAGAGCGTTCCTACCATCCTCCAGCCATTCAGTGTTCACCTAGTGGTTATCCCAGTCATCAGAGATCCTCTGACCCCTACTTCAGTGCTATGCCAGAGGGCTCAAATCGCCCTCCGGCCATTTAGGGTTCTTCTTTGGCACAACAGACTATGGTACCTGGGGGTTGTTAGGAGTGTGGAGAGCCAGGTCATATGAGGAGGCATTGTCCCAGGTTTCGGGGCAAGGCTGTACAACAGGGTTATCAGTCGATGGGTCCGACACTAGCAGTCCGGCCACCTAGAGGTGGAGGACAGGTCGGCAGGGGTCGTCCTAGAGGTGGAGGCCAATTAGCGGGAGGTCAGGCATCTCTTATTCACTCTGGTCGAGCCCAGACCTCCGGTACTCTAGCTAGATTCTATGCCATTCCGGCAAGATCAGATGCAGTGGGCTCAGACGCCATGATCACAGGTATTATCTCAGTATGTGGTAGAGAGTCTTTAGTATTATTTGATCCAAGATCCACCTATTCATATGTTTCATCATTATTTTCTCATTTTCTGGATGCTCCTCGCAAGTCCTTAGGTTCCCCTATATATGTGTCCATTCATGTGGGAGATTCATTGATGGTAGACCGGATCTATCGGTCTTGTGTGATCACCTTCTATGGGTTCGAGACCAGATCAGACCTTTTATTACTCGACATGGTTGATTTTGAGGTTATTCTAGGCATGGATTGGCTATCTCCATATCATGCAGTGGTAGATTGCATGCCAAGACAGTTACTTTAGCCATGCCCGAGTTGCCTAGGCTAGAGTGGAGAGGTTCCTCAGTTAGTGCAGCCAGCCGGGTTATTTCATTCATGAAGGCTCGACATATGGTCGAGAAGGGTTGTCTGGACTATCTTTCTTATGTGTGGGACACCACCATTGAGTCTCCGACGATTGATTCAGTGCCAGTTGTTCGAGAGTTTGCTGATGTATTTCCTTCAGATCTTCCGAGCATGCCTCCGGATCAGTATATTTATTTCGGCATTGATTTAGCTCCAGGCATCCAGCCTATATCTATTCCTCTGAACCGTATTGCTCCAAAAGAGTTGAAGGAGTTGAAGGAGCAGCTTGAGGAGTTGTTGGCTAAGGGGTTCATCAGACCGAGTGTATCGCTGAGGGGTGCTTCAGTTCTATTTGTGAAGAAAAAGGATGGGTCCATGCGGATGTGTATTGATTACCGCCAGTTGAGCAAGGTCACCATAAAGAACAAGTATCCTTTGCCGCACATCGATGATTTATTTGACCAGTTGCAGGGTGCTAGGGTGTTTTCTAAGATTGATTTGAGATCGGGTTACCATCAGTTGAAGATTCGGGCCTCATATATTCCGAAGACTGCTTTCCGTATGAGATATGGCCACTATGAGTTCCTGGTTATGTCCTTTGGCTTGACTAATGCCCCAACAACATTCATGGACTTGATTAATAGGGTTTTCAAGCCGTATATTGATTCCTTTGTCATTGTCTTTATTGATGACATCTTGATTTACTTACGTAGCCCGGGGGACACGAGCAACATTTGATAGTTTTGCTCCAGACTTTGCGAGAACAAAAGTTATATGCTATGTTCTCCAAGTGTGAGTTCTGGTTGGATTCCGTAGCATTCTTGGGGCATGTGGTATTCGGAGAAGGTATCAAGGTTGATCATCAGAAGATCGAGGCAGTTCAGAGTTGGTTGCGCCCTACTTCAGCTATAGAGATCAAGAGCTTTTTGGGCCTAGCGGGTTATTACCGCCGATTTGTGGAGGGGTTCTCCTATATTGCAACTCCATTGACTAGATTGACTCAGAAGAATGCCCTGTTTCGATGGTCTGACGAGTGTGAGACAAGCTTTCAGAAGCTCAAGGCGTCATTAAATTCACCGCTAATTCTGGTATTGCCTTCCAATTCTGGGATGTACACAGTATATTGTGACGCTTCACGCGTTGGCTTGGGGTGTGTGTTGATGCATGAAGGGAGATTTATTGCTTATGCTTTTCGCCAGCTGAAGTTGCATGAGAAGAATTACCCAGTGCACGATTTGGAGTTGGCGTCGATTGTTCATGCTCTTAATATTTGGAGGCACTACTTTTATAGGGTGTCCTATGAGGTTTATACAGACCACCGCAGCTTGCAGCACTTATTTAAGCAGAGGGACCTTAATCTGAGGCAGCGCAGATGGCTTGAGTTTTTGTAGGATTATGATATCACCATTCTTTATCATCCGGGCAAGGCAAATATGGTAGCAGATGCTTTGAGCAGGAAGGCGGAGAGTATAGGTAGCTTGGCTTATATTACAGCAGAGGAGAGACGTCTAGCCTTGGACATTCATTCCTTGGCTAATCGCCTGGTGAGATTATACTTTTCAGAGCCTCGTCGAGTTCTAGCATATGTGGTTGCTCAGTCTTCATTATTGGGTGAAATTAAAGCCCGACAGTTCGATGATTCGTACTTAGCAAACCTTCGGGAGACCACGGGGTGGTGCCAAGGAGGTTTCTATTGGCGAGGATGGTGTTTTGAGACTTCAAGGCCATTTATGTGTTCCCAACATTGTTGGCCTGAGTGAAAGGATTCTAGAATAGGCACACGGTTCTCGGTATTATGTTCATCTTGGTGCTACGAAGATGTATCGTGATTTGAAGCAGCATTACTGGTGGAGGCGGATGAAAAGAGACATTGTGGAGTATGTGACTAGGTGTCTTAACTGCCAACAGGTTAAGTATGAGCACCAGAAGCTAGGAGGCCTACTTCAGCAGATGCCCATTCCTGAGTGGAAGTGGGAGCGCATCATTATGGACTTCATGGTTGGGTTGCCTCGGATATTGTGGAAGTTTGACGCGGTTTGGGTCATTGTGGATAGATTGACCAAATCGGCGCATTTCATTCCAGTGGATACTACTTATACTTCTAAAAGGTTGGCCCAAATCTACATTCGGGAGATAATCTGGTTGCACGGTGTGCTGGTTTCCATTATATCATATCGAGGTCCTATGTTCACCTCACATTTCTGGAGAGCATTGCATAGTGGGATGGGCACCCAGATAGATCTCAGCACAACATTTCACCCTAAGACTGATGGCCAGTCGGAGCGTACAGTTCAGATATTGGAGGGCATGCTTAGAGAATGCGTGATTGTCTTCGGAGGTCAGTGGGACCAGTTCTTTCATTTGGCCGAGTTTTCTTACAATAATAGTTACCAGTCCATCATTGAAGGCTCCATTTGAGGCTTTGTATGGTCAGCGGTGTCATTCCCCTATCGGATGGTTTGAGCCTGGCGAGGCTAAGTTATATGTTACCGACTTGGTGAGGGATCCTTTGGAGAGGGTGAAGTTGATTCAGGAGAGGCTCCACACAGCACAGTCCAGACAGATAAGTTACACGGATCAGAGGGCACGTGATGTATCATTTATGGAGGGAGACAAGGTTCTGTTGAAGGTCTCGCCGATGAAGGGTATTATGAGGTTTAGCAAAAAAGGCAAGCTGAGCCCGGGGTTTATAGGTCCCTTCGAGGTGTTGAGCGAGTTGGGGAGATTGCTTATAAGCTAGCCTTACCTCCCAGTTTATCAGGGGTTCATATGGTATTTCATGTATCCATGCTCTGGAGGTACCACGCCGACTTCTCTCACGTGGTTGATATCAGCACTATTCAGTTGGATGAGAGGTTGTGCTACGAGGAGGAGCCAGTTGTTATTATTGATAGATAGGATGGCCAGTTGAGGACCAAGAGAGTGTCTGTGGTGAAGGTCCAGTCGAGGGGCCAACCAGTCGAGCAAGCAACCTGGGAGTCCGAGGAGGACATGCGGAGCAGATATCCGCACTTATTCAGCACTTCAGGTATGATTCTAGACCCATTCGAGGATGAACGTTTGTTTAAGACATGGAGAATGTAATGACCCGACCGGTCCTTTTGCATTGTCGGACCCTATTCCCCTAAGTCAAACTCCTCAGAGCGGCTTATTTTGATTTATGACTTGCGCGGGCGGGTAGTCTAGGATTCAGAAGTGTTTAGAGCAATATTGGAATACTTGGTTCCTTCAGGTTGGCCTTTAAGGCCAAGTTTGACTTCGGTCGACATTTTGAGCAAACGATCTCAGAATCGGGTTTCGACGGTTTCGGTAGCTTCGTATGATGATTTCGTACTTGGGCGTATGTTCGGAATGGGTTTCGGATGACCTGGGAGCATTTTGGCGCCCAATATTGAAATAAGAGTTCCTTAAGTTCATATTGTAGTTTGGGGCGTTTTTTTATGTTATCGAGGTCCGAACGGAATTCCGAGACTAGGAATAGTTCTGCTACGTCATTTATGACTTGCCTGCAAAATTTGGTGTCATTCCGAGTAGTATAGGTCGGTTCGGCGCATTGTTAGTGAAGTCAAGAAAACTTAAAGTTCCTAAGTTTGATTCTAGGGGTTTTGAGGTGTGATTTTGAGTTTTAGCGTTGTTTTGGGTGTTCTGAAGGCTCGAGCGAGTCCGTATTATGATTTGGGACTTGTTAGTGTATTTGGACAGGGGATCGGGTGGTCCTAGGTGCCTCTCGGGCACCAAACGGGGCCAAAAACTAGCTGAAGCAGTTGCCGGTGCACCTGATCTAGTGTGACTGCAGGTGCAGTTACCCTGTCGCAGTTGCAAGACCGCTCATGCGGTCCTTGCCTCGCAGGTGCGTCTTCAAGTGAGGCTTCCATTTCTCGTACGTGAAGATAATATCCACAGGAGAGGAGCCGCAGGTGCGCGCCCAGGCCCCTTGCCCCTCTTCCGCAGGTGCGAGTCTTTCCTCGCAGGCGCGAGACCGCATATGCGGTCCTTGAGCCGCAGGTGCGGAACCACAGTAGGCAGCAAGTTCTTTAAAACAAGGGATTATTTCATTTCACCCCATTTTCTTCCTCAATTAGAGACCTTGAAAGCTCGGGAAAGAGCTCCACGACCTCGCTACTAAAAAGGTAAGTGAATTCTACCCTAAAGTTAGTTAATGGATGAATTCCTAGTTTAATTAACTACCTAATTAGTGGAAAATTAAGGAATTGGGTAGTAACATAGGGCTTTAGAGAATTTAGAGAATTACCCGTGAATTGGCTATGAAATCATACAAAAATCATATATTAATGATCCGTAGGTTATAGGTGAGTGTTTCCTTCAAGAATTTTTGGAATCCGAGCATGCGGGCCCGGGGTTGGATTTTGGAATTTCTTCAAGACTGACGATTTTTACTAAATAATAGGAGAATTCCATGGTTTGAGTATAATTTGGTATATTTACGTAACGTTTGGTTAGCTACGAGTCCTTTGGGTGATGAGTTCGGAATTTCGGGCGGATTCTTGATCGGGGCGTTGGTGCGACGCGAGGTGGTCTCCTTTCTAACCTTGTAAGCCGGAATTGTCGCAGTAGGTTATTTAAATGCTATGTGTGATAATTGTGGGGGCTACGTACATACAAAGTGACGAGAGTCCGTACATAGCGGCTATTCTTATTATGTCCGGGTAGTTAGGTCTACATCATGCCTTGTGTTTTACTTGAAAAGGACTATACGCTTAATAAATTAAATGTTACATACGGCTTATTTACCTGAGATCATGGAATTTGAGAAAAATTGTAAGGAATTGTTTACTGAAAGGTAATTTAAAAAGGAATATTGTGTGTGCATCTGACCACTTCGCAATTTATATTCCGCGATCGGAGTGTGATTTCCCCCACTCTTATGGGAACGGGCCATACGCCACGGCGGATTTAAAGATGCACTTATGGTTCGGGTCGTTCGATCCTCGGCAGTGCATAGAGAGGATTATTTTATGGTAAAGATGCACTTTTGGTTCGAGCCGTTCGATCCTCGGTAGTGCATAGATGTGAGTACTTTATGGAAAGGTGCACTTATGGTAGCCTCGGCAGTGCACGGACACGACTATCTTATGGCTCAGGTCGGTTGTCCTTATCCTGTATGCGCATGATTTATTTGTTACTAAGTTGATGAACACTGATTTGACAGATATTTGGGGGAAGGTGAAGATGTAATTGTTTATTTATTTCTAGTACTTCCTTGGATTTCAGTGCCTTATATATATTTGTTGCTTCACTGCCTTTACATGCCTACCGTTTTCCTCATATTCTGTTAAATTATATTGTTGGACCTTAGTGAGTGTCATTTCGACCTCTCGTCACTACTTTTTCGAGGTTAGGCGGGATACTCACTGGGTAGATATATATTTATATACTCATGCTACGCTTATGTACTTAATTATACAGGTTTTGAGACTGGTGCATCTGATTGTCAGACCGGAGCTTGATCCTGAATATAGACGGACCTGACTTCACGGTGAGCTGCTTTCTCCTGGCGATCCCTGGAAGCACCATGGGCTTTTTTTTGCTTATTTCCCGTCTATTTCTTTCAGAAAGTGGGACTGTATATTATATCTTTTGTATATTTTGTTAGTATGCCCATAGGACTTATGACACTAGTTCCTGGCACACACGTGATAGTCATTGTGGATTATGGGTCTGTATATATATATATTGGCTCATGCCTCCTCATGACCGCTTTTGATTGCAAACTGGCTAATTGTCCTTATCGATTTATGTTTGAAGTCTTAAAAACTAAGTATATGTTGAAATGGTTAATCTAATAAGAAAGAACCCTTGGTAAATTGAGTGTTGGCTTGCCTGACCCCGTTGTTGGCGCCATCACGACCTAAGTTAGGATTTTGGGTCGTGACAATAGTTAACTTGAAGTTTGTCGCAAAGAGCTAGTGCCACAAAGGGTTAGAGTTAATCCTTAGATTTACAAAAGGGTTTATTTTGTAAATGTCGTTTGGCTCATTGTTGTAGTGAAGTGTTTGGAGAAAATCCTACTGAGTAGTAGATCGTGATTTTTCACCTTTTGAGCCGGGTGTTTTCCACGTAAAAATCTCTGTGTTCTTTACTTTTCTGCATTTATTATTCCGCAACAGTACGAGTTGGAACACATAGAAGAACCAGGATCTTCTATAACGGCAGCACTCGAAAATTGGACACCACACAAAGACGTATAAAACATCATTTTTCCTTTGCTCGGAGGTTGCTCGAGGATAGAGGTACCTGTTCGGCGTCCCCTACTGGCCTTTTTTTCCTTTCTTAGCTCGTAGATTTCTAGTATTCTTCGGATTGTACTAATAGGGGCTTGTTATCAAATTTTGTATTTATCTCTTTAGATGCTCATAACAGTTGTATCCGAGTGCTGGGTTTGTGGTTAGATTTGATTTTTGAGGTATTACTTCTGTTGATTAGTTTGACTTGTAACATTAAACGGACGGTTTAGTGTGTTACTCTCAGTAGTTGGATGGCCTAGTTTCACGATAGGCGTCATCATGACCTATATTGATTTTGGGTCTTGACATATACAAGTCTAAAAATATCACATGAACTTGCTCGCGCGACCAAATCGCCAAATAACACCTAGAACTACGAATTTAACTCCAAATCACATGAAACTTTCAAGAAAACTTTAAAATTCCTATTTTCACTACCGGAAGTCTGAATCACGTCAAATCAACTTCGTTTTTCACCAAATTCACAGACAAGTAATAATTATGGTATTGGACCAATACCGAGTTCCGGAACAAAAATACGGACCCGTTATCCAAAAAGTCAAACTTTGGTAAAACACTTCAATTTCATTAAGATTTCAACTTTTAAATTTTGACATAGTCCGATATCTTGAGCTAGGGACTTCCGATTTTGATTCCGGGTATAAGCACAAGTCTCAAATCATAATACAAACCCACAGGGACAATCGGATTTTGAATCCTTGTATGTTTACCAAAAATGTTGACCAAAGTCAGCTCAAATGAAGTTTTTAGGCAAAATTTCTTACTTTTATCAATTTTTAACATAAAAGATTTCAGGAAAGACGCGCGGACTAAACACGCAGATCGAGAAAGGCTAAAACACGACTTTTAAAGGTGGATACCAAAATTAGGTTTAAATCATAAGATGACCTATCGGGTCATCTTAAAATACTTGTATTTATTAGATTAAAATGTAATTTAGGCATATTCACATGATATAATTAAAAAGATATCATGGCTACCAGAATATGCTGATCAACTAATTAAAAGGTTGATTGCAAAATTTTATAGTAAAAACAAAATGTTTTTCAGTTTTTGAATCAGCGGAAAATGATACCAATAATTACTACCAAGAAAAATACGTCAATACTTTAACACCAGATTGCCTTCTACCATACATGTTTGTTTTCAAGTTTATTATTTCTTACATATGTTAGTGTCACCGTATATATAATAGACTAAGTTAAAATTTGTAACGACCCGACTTGTCATTTTTAGAATTAGCGTTCCGTTCAACTGCTTAAGTTCTTGAACAACTTCGTAACGTGTATTATGACTCGCATTTGTGGTCAAGTTTGATTTTCGGACGATACGGATCAATTAGAAGAACAATTCGTATTTAAGAAGCATAAAAGAAAAAAGTTGACCAGAGAGTTGACTTTTGTGTAAATGACTATGGAATGGTATTTACATGATTCCAATAACTTTGTATGAAGCTTTCGGACTTAGTCATATACCCGGATTTGGATTTGGAAGTCCGTAGAATAAATTAAAGCATTCTTGCAAAAGTTGGAAAATGGAATTCATAAGTTTCACCAGAAGATGACTTGGTTGATAGCGGGGTGAAAATTCGTTTCCAAAAATTGAAATAGTTCAGTTACGTCATTTATGACTTTTGTGAAAAATTTGAAGCCATTTCGGATTGATTTGAAAGGTTTTGGATGGTTAATGGAACATAATTTAGAATGTTTCGAAGTCAGTTCTTCAATAACTCAAAGGAGGATTTTGTAAAATTTCTTCCAAAAGGTAATTCTACACCCTTAGACTTACATGTATGGATTTGTTATAGAAATATGAGTATGAATCAAGTATTGGTACTCATGATATGGTGATTGAAAGCCATAAGTTCTCAATTTAAATGAACACCCATTGTAGAGATTGAAAAGTGATTATTTGATAAAGTTTTGTTGGTTGGGTGTGAATGGTTGATCACACATGTGATGTTGGGAGTATATATTGTTAAAGAATGATGGTGGGATGAATTGTTGGTAAATGGTGGTAGTTGGATAAACTATGTCACGACCCAAAACTAACCCTGACGTGATGGCGCCTACCGTGGTACTACGCCAGCCGGCACATTACCAAAACGCATTGATATTTTCATTTTGAAACATAAATTAAAATCTACTCATAATATAACATTCGCAAGGAGTTCAACTAAAAATAGAAGTGCGGAAAAGAAAAGCCTAACATCGGGGTGTCACTAGGCATGATCAACTATACAATTGTCTGACAATATCAAGGCTAACATAGTATGGAAAATAACCAAATACAACTAAGGGAAGATAAGGAGGAAGAAAAGTAGGGATGCGATCGCCAAGCAGCTACCTTTCTATCTCTGAGGATCTGCTTCTGAGTATAATCAACAACTGCTATCATGCCCAGAAATGCCTGGATGTGCACACAAGGTGCAGGGAGTAACGTGAGTACGCCAACTCAGTAAGTAACAACAATAAATAAAGACTGAGAAGTAGTGATGAGCAAAACTCCATGTATAGGTCATATCACAAAACTTAGTAAAATGCGGCATGCTTTAAAATCAGAGTTTAAGTCAAATCAACTCGTTTAAATCAAGTTCCAGTAAATTCATTTAAAATGTCTTTCAACAGTTTTCAACAAATTCTCAATGCTGATATGAGCACAACTGATGAAATCGTATATTATCCCTTGGGTAAACATCACTCATATACATCCCCTCGGGCAAACATTACTCATATACAGCCCCTCGAGAAAACATCACCTCTACCTCACAGTCAATCATGCCTCCCAATCAATCAGCACTCGGCACTCAACACTCACACTCAGTTTGTACTTGCGCTCACTAGGGGTGTATACAGACTTCGGAGGGGCTCCTTCAGCCCGAACACTATATCAATGCCCATCATGGCAGAATCAATGAAACATATTGCAGCGTGCAGCCCGATCCCATAAATATCTGCACAAATTAGGCCCTTGGCCTCACTTAGTCATAAACCTCTCCAGCCTCTCGGTGTCTCAACAATCAAAGTATTCAGCCCAAACAACATTTATATGATGCATCAAATAGAGTAACAGAGACTGAGCTATGAAGTAAATATGCTTAAACATGACTGAGTAAAGATTTTCTATCAAGAACATTGAGAGGACAGCAAGAAAAGACCTACAAGGGTCCAAACAATACTGGCATAAGGCCGAAACGTGGTATCCATCCCGATTTACATAAATTCTTTCCAAAACACATATGAAGCATATATTTCAACAAAATATTAAACTTTACAGTTGCTATGGGATGGACCAAATCACAATCCCCAACGGTGCACGCCACACGCCCATCACCTAGCATATGTGTCACCTCCAAATAGTAACATGACAAAAAATCCGGGGTTTTATACTATCAGGACTAGATTTATGACAGTTATTTACCTTAAACTGATCAAATCTCTACTCTGTGATGCTCTTGCCCCTCGATTCAGCCTCAAAATTTTCCGAATCTATTCACAGCCAGCACAATACCATCAATATACACTAAAGGAATGAATTCCACAAGAAAAACTACCAAAATAGACCCAAAAATCTGAAATTGGCTCACGTCTCGAAATTCAACAAAAGTTACAAAACTTGAAATCACATTCACTCACGAGTACATACATAAAATTTTTATCAAACTCCGACATCATTTGGTCCCTCAAATCCTCTAATTAAACTCTCCAAAATACCAAGCCCTAACCCCCTATTTTCACTCCTAAATCCGACTAATTAGATGATAAAACAATGGGAAAACATCATAGTTAGGAGTATTAGAGCTCAAGAAACTTACCTCACTGAAAACCCTTGGATATCCCTTCAAAATCACTCCAAAATATCCAAAACCCGACTTGAAAATTGTGGAAATGAACCAAAATTCGCGAAATCCCCTCTTTATACTTTCTGCCCAGGCCTTTCGCACGTGAAGACTATTTCACGCTTTTGCGACATTGCACCTGCGGAAATTCCATCGCAGGTGCAAAACTCAATTAGAATCCCAGGTTGCACATATGCGTACGAACCTCGCACTTGCGTGTCACACTACACTTCTGCGGAAACAGACCAACTCTTCCCTTCTGCATCTGCGCCCCAGGTCTCACACCTGCGTGCTTGCAGATGCGACCACCATCTCGCACGTGCGTATCCAGCCCAGTTCAACATTGTTCGCACCTATGAACTTCCATACGCTTTCGCGGACCTCGAACCCGCGGCTCCCCATCCGCAGGTGCGAAAAACACCAGGAATTTCAAGAACCAGTAGATCAGCTATCTCCTAACACCAAATTGATCCGTTAACCACCCGAGGTCCTCAGGACCTCAAAAAACCATACCAAAAAATCATATATCAACATAAAAACTTAGTCAAACTTTTGAAACACTCAAAACAACATCAAAACACCAAGTTACTCTCGAATTCAAGCCTAAGAACTTCTAAACTTCTGAATTTCGCAAACGACACCGAAACCTACCAAACCCGTGTGTGTGACCTCAAATTTTACACACACGTCAAAAATGAGACGAACCTACTCCAACTTCCAGAAATCCATTCCGACCCCCATATCAAATTTTCCACTACCGGCCAAAATCGCCAAATTTCCAACTTTCGCCAATTCCAGTCTGATTCCACTATAGACCTCCAAATCACATTCCGGACGTGCTCCTCATTCAAAAATCACCTAACGGAGCTAACTGAACCATAAATATCCAAATTCGAGATCATTTACACATAAGTCAACATCTGATTGACTTTTCAAACTTAAGCCTCTAAATAAGAGCCTAAGTGTCTCATGACACTCCGAAACCACTCCGTGTAACGACCCAACCAGTGGTTTTGATTTCTAGAACCCCATTTCCCTAAGTAATACTTCTTCTACTTTCTTTACTGATTTTTTACTTACGGGGATAGTTGGTTAGGGATTTGAGGGAGTTTGGGGTGAAATAAGAACACTTTGTTCCTGAAGGTTGGCCTGAAAGGCCAAGTTTTACTTCGGTCAACATTTTAAGTAAATGACCTCAGAATTGGGATTTGATGGTTCCAATAGGTTTGTATGATGATTTTGTACTTGGGCGTATGCTCGGATCGGGTTTCGGATGACCTGGGAACGTTTCGGCACCTAATTGCGAAACTTGGTTCTTGAAGGTTTTAGAAGTTATTTAAATATTGGTTTGGAACGCTTTTTGGTGTTATCGAGGTCCAAATGGTATTCTAGGATAGGGAATAGTTCTGTAATGTCATTTAAGACTTTCAAGTAAAATGTGTTGTCATTCCGAGTAGTTTAAGTACGTTTCGGGTAATTGGGAGTGAGATGAAGAACTAGAAGTTCTTATTTGATTCATGGGTTTTTGGGTGGAGTTCACAAGATCAAGTTTCTATAATGTTGTTGACTTGTGTGTGTATTCGGTGTGGAGCCCCGAGGCCTCGGGTGAGATTTGGACGTGTGTGAGGAGTGAAAACACTCCAGCTTTCTGGTGTCTCTTGGCAGCTGTTGCAGGTCTCGCAAATGCAAGGATTTGTTCGCATTTGTGAGGAAGGCTTCACAATTTTGAAGAAGCCTGAGATGGGCAGCGATCACATTTGCAACATTTTGATCGCATTTGCGAACCCAGCAGACTCTACATTTGCGACCACTTTAGTCACATTTGCTACCTATGCAGAGGGAGTCCAGGTTCGCATTTGCGATGCGTTTGTCGCAATTGCAACCTTCGCATTTGCAAACAAGATGTCGCAAATGTGACATCAGAGACTTGTGCACAACTCTTTTAATGTGGGACTTAGGCCATTTATTTCATTTCACTTCAACTCTTGGGAGATTTTTAGAGCTTTTGGAAGGAGGCTTTCACCTAGCACTTTGAGGTAAGTAATTTCTATACAACATGAGCTAAAAACATAGATTATCGGTAGATTAACATGCAAAACTTAGTGAAAATCAAGGGTTTAGATGAAAACATAGGGTTTTCATAAAAATGGTGTTTTACCACGAAAATGGTTATGGAACTTAGTAAAAATCATATATTTGTGTTCCTAAGGTTATGGGTAACAACTTTCTTTGAAAATTTTCGGAATCTGAGCATGTGGGCCCGTGGGTGAATTTTAGGAATCTTACAAATTAGGTTGGGTAATCACACAAATGGTGAAATTATGAACTTTGAGCATAGATTGATTAGTTTATGTAATGTTTGACTAGTTTCTAGTTGTTTGGCGTCCAGTTTGGAGGTTTGAGCGCATTCTTAAAGTGAGAAGTAATCTTTGAGACGAGGTAAGCCTCTTTTCTAACCTTGTAAGAGGGAAATTTCCCCATAGGTGAATTTAATTGATATGTGATTATATGTGGGGGCTACGTACGCACTAGGT
This sequence comes from Nicotiana knightiana, assembly GCA_005239525.1. Classification (NCBI taxonomy): domain Eukaryota; kingdom Viridiplantae; phylum Streptophyta; class Magnoliopsida; order Solanales; family Solanaceae; genus Nicotiana; species Nicotiana knightiana. The sequence continues at coordinate 17,565 of ML415001.1, forward strand.
GACGAGAGTCCATACGTAGCTACTAACTATGCAAATGTCCAGGTAGTTTAGGCCTACATCATGCCTTGTTGATATAGTTACCGATTTATGTTTATTATCTGCCTTGTGAAGTAGTGGGATTGGGTTGCTGCTACACGTTTTGGGAGGAAGCTGAAATTGTTATAAAAATGGGAGCCTTAAAGGCTTTCCTTTGAACTTCGTATGTTTAAAATAATGGAAGAATACTAAAATAATCTAAGAAATCTATGTGTAACCGCATCGTAGGTATGATTCACGAGCGTCCTTTACATTTATATTTGACCGCGTCGCATGAATGATTCGCGAGCAGGTTAATTATTTAAATTTATGTTTGACCGCATCACATGGATGATTCACGAGCGGAGTAATAGATGCATCTATACCCCGCACCGTCGACCCTCGGCATGTGCACAATTCACATTTTATGTTGGATAAGACCAAACGTCCTCGGTGGAATTATCTATTATAATAGTATTGAAAACCCTTTTATTAATTTGAGTAAATTTGTTGTTTTGGAGGTAATTTGTTTAAATAAAGGAAGTGTTTGTATTCTTCAATTTGATGAAAAAGTCATTCAATTGTTTTGCATTCTGAGTTATTATTATTTCTACATGATATGCTTATTTAGAATTTTTACATTATTATATTTTTTCCCTAGTATGTGTCGAAGTCGATCCCTCATTACTACTTCTTTGAGGTTAGACTAGATACTTACTGGATACATATTCTTATGTACTCATGCTACGCTTATGTATTTGATTGTACATGATTTGAGGCGAGTGCATCTAGTCACCAGCCCAACACTTAGTTTGACCTTTCCCCAATTCGTGACAACCGGTGAGCTGCCCTTTTCGAGCCGTCCAGCTGCATTGTCGGAGTTCCTCTTCTAATTGTTTCTGTCTATGCTATCCTAGACAGTAGGATAGATATATATTTTTGTACATTCTACTAGTTTCCCTCGTACTTGTGACACTAGATCATGGCACACACATTAGTAGACTATTATTTTTGGGTTATAAAATTATATTCATGACTTCCCTCCAGTTGTTCTTGCATTGTTTGCCTCGTAACTCCTTGAGTTCTAAATGATTCAATTTAAGTAAAACTTGTGGTTGGAAATTCTAAATAATAATGGAAATGACTAGGTTATTCATGGTTTACTTGTCTAGCAGCGGTGCTGGATGCCATCATGACCTAACATGGAATTTGGTTCGTGACAATCCGGACCCGAAACAACCAACCCGATACGATACAATACAGCTGAAAAGCACACAAGAAGTAGAAATGGGGGGGAAGGGGGCTATAACTCTCGAAACGACCGGCCGGGTTGTTACATCCTCCCCCTCTTAAACAAATGTTCGTCCTCGAATGGGTGTAGAAACATACCTAGAGTCTTAAATAGGTGTGGATATTTGCTCTACATGTCCCGCTCGGTCTCCCAGGTTGCCTCATCCACATGCTGACCTCTCCACTACATCTTCACTGATGCTATGACCTTTGACCTCAACTTTCGATCCTGCTGATCCAAAATAAACACCGGTTCTACATCATAAGTCATATCACCCTCCAACTTCCGTGCTAAAGTTCAAAACATGGGACAGATCGCCAACATACCTTCGGAGCATGGAAACAAAAAATACCGGGTGCACACTCAACAACCTGGGTGGCAAGGAAAGCTTATAAGCCACCTCTCCTATCCTCTGAAGAACCTAAAATGGCCCAATGAACCGGGGGATCAATTTTCCCCTCTTCCAAACCTCATAACACCCTTCATGGGTGATACCTTCAACAAAACCTTCTCCCCAACCATAAGAGACACATCACGGACCTTCTGCCCGCATAGCTCTTCTACCTAGACTGCACCATGCGAAGCCGCTCCTGAATCACTTTCACCTTATGTAATGCATACTTGACCAAGTCTGTACCCAAGAGCATAGCCTCACTCGACTCAAACTATCCTACCGGAGATCTACACCTCCTCTCATATAAAGCCTCGTATGGAGACATTTGAATACACGACTGATAAGATTGTTATATGCAAACTCCGCGAGCGGAAGAAACTGGTCCCATGAACCCACAAAGTCAATGACACAAGTGCGCAACAGGTCCTCCAATATCTGAATAATGCGATCGGGTTGTCCGTCTATCTGAGGGTGAAAAGTTGTACTCAACTCAACCTAAGTACCCAACTCTCGCTGCACGGCCCTCCAAAACTACAATGTGAACTGAATACCTCTATCTGAAAAAACTGGGACACCATGTAGGCGAAGAATCTCTTGAATATAAATCTTAGCCAACAGCTCTGAAGTGTATCCAGTACCAACTGGGATGAAGTGCGCGGACTTGGTCAGCCGATCCATAATAAACCAAATAGCATCAAACTTCCTCGAAGTCCATGGGAGCCCAACTACAAAGTCCATGGTGATTCACTCCGAATTCCATTCCAGGATCTCTAATCTCTGAAGCAAGCCAACCGGTTCCTGATGCTCATACTTACCCTGCTGACCGTTGAGACACCGAGCCACAAACCCAACTATACCCTTGTTCATTCGCCTCTACCAATAGTGCTACCTCAAATCCTGGTACATCTTCGTGGGACCCAGATGGATGGAATACCGCGAGCTGTGGGCCTCCTCAAGAATCAACTCCCCAAGCCTATCTATATTAGGCACACATATCCGGCCCTGCATCCTCAACACATTGTCATCGCCCATAGTCACATCCCTAGCAACACCTCGCCTGACCCTATCCAAAAGAACGAGCAGGTGGGGGTCATCATACTGACGCTCCCTGATACGGTCATAAAGATAAGACCTGGAGACCACACAAGCCAATAACCGGCTCGGCTCCAAAATATCCAATCTCACAAGATAACCCGCTAAGGCCTGAACATCCAATGCCAAGGGTCTCTCTGCTGCCGAAAGATATGATAAACTCCCCAAACTCTCCACCCGACGACTTAAAGGATAGGCCACCACATTGGCCTTTCCCGAATGGTACAAAATAGTGATATCATAGTCCTTAATAAACTCCAATCATCTCCGCTGATGCAAATTAAGATCCTTCTGCTTAAACAGATGACGTAGACTCCGGTGATCAGTATCGATCTGACAGTGAACCCCATACAAATAATGACGCCAAATTATCAAGGTGTGAACAATGGCTGCTAACTCATGATCATGGATGTGATAGTTCTTCTCATGGGTCTTCAATTGGTGCGAGGCATAGGCAGTCACCCTACCCTCCTGCATCAGAACACATCCAATGCCTATCCCCGAGGCATCATAATACACGGTGTAAGCCTGAAGCTGGTAGCAGAACTAACACTGGAGCTATGATCAAGGAAATCTTGTTCTTCTGAAATCTCTCCTCACACTCATCCGACCACCTGAATGGAGCACCCTTTTGGGTCAATTTGGTCAAGGGCGATGCAATAGATGAAAATCCCTCCACGAAGCGACGGTAATAACCCGTCAGCCTAAGAAAGCTCCTTATCTTCGTGGCTGATAACGGTATAGGCCAACTCTGCACCGCCTTTATCTTCTTCAGATCCACCTAAATCCCCTCACTAGACACCACGTGTCCAAGAATGCCACTAAACCGAGCTAAAACTCACACTTGGAGAACATTGCACAAATATTCTCCTCCATCAATCTCTGTAATACAATCCTTCAATGATGAGCATGCTCCTCCTGGCTACGAGAGTACACCAGCATGTCATCAATGAATACAATAATGAAGAAGTCCAAATAGGGCTGGAATACAGAGTTCATCAAATGCATGAATGTTGTTGGGGCACTGGTCAGCCCAAAAGACATCACCGAGAACGCATAATGGCCATAACGGATCCTGAAAGTTGTCTTAAGAATGTCTAAATCCCGAATCTTCAACTGGTGATACCCGGACCTCAAATCACCTTGGAGAACACCCTCGCTCCCTGAAGCTGGTCAAATAAATCATCAATACGAGGCAAAGGATACCTATTCTTGACTATGACCTTGTTCAACTGCCTGTAATCAATGCATATCCTCATGGAACCATCCTTATTCTTCACAAATAGAAACCATGCACCCCAAGGTGACACACTAGGCCGAATAAATCCCAAGGAGTTCCTGAAGCTGTTCTTTCAACTCCTTCAACTCTACCGGTGCCATACGATACAGTGGAATAGAAATGGGTTGAGTGCCCGACACCAAATCAATACCAAATTCAATATTCCTATCAGGCGGCATGCCCGGCAGGTCTGCATGAAACACATCCGAAAAATCACGTACTACCATAACAGAATCAATGGTAGGAGTATCTGTACTAACATCCCTTACAAAAGCAAAATAGGATAGGCAACCCTTCTTTACCATACGATGAGCCTTCAAGTATGAAATCACCCTACTTGGTACATTGTCTATAGAACCGATCCACTACACTCTTGGAAATCCCAGCATCGCCAACGTCACGGTCTTAGCATGACAATCTAGAACATCATGACATGGAGATAACCAGTCTATACTCAATATCACATCAAAGTCAACCGTACTTGTTATATCTCGTACCTTAGCATTAGGATGTACAGTAGTAAATCCACACGAATTCGAAGGGATTATGTCTATTAGGAGGTTATAGAGGGTATAAGACGTTATTATCATGAGACCCTGTAAGCTTACAACTTTGATACCGTTAGATATTATGTTAGTGTGGTATTTTCTTTTTAAGTGAAGTATTTTAGTAAAAGTTTTATAAGTATAATTTTGGATAGTTACCATTGTTACGATTTTCGGATATGATAAATTATACATACAATATAAGAAAGCTTATGAGATTTTTATTATTGTAAAGATAGAAATTATTTTCTCACAAGAAAAGAACGTTATCTTTTTACCATTTTAAAAATTAATCATACAAAAATTTTTACTCTTTATATGAGATTAGGAAAATTAGAAGTTGAAATTTTTTTATGTATTTTACATCGATGTTTTAATAAAATAATAGTGTGTGGGTACAATTATTAATAATGTGTTATTATGTTTAGTATGTATAGTTATTAAAATAATATTAGTAGTTACGAATGTTTATTGATAATTAAGATCATATATTATGTATGTATAGTATGTTGATTAGTATTTGTGAGTTAAATATTTTTTATGACAGAGAGGTTAACATTTAGTGGTATATATGAAAAACATGTATAAATTGCATATTATTTACAATTTTGGTGAACTACCAACTAACAAAATGTGGTTGTTTGAACTTGTGAGTATACATTTGATTAATAATGTAACTTTTACGTAGTAATATATGAAAGCATAAGAAGTTAAAGATATTATAATAATGGCAATATATATACATTGGATTAAAACGTTATTTTAATAATTAGATAATTATCAGTAAGATAGACAAATGTGAATGTGGGTGTTGAAGTATGTACATTTAACAAAAGATGAAGTATAATTTTGATGTATTCTGTAAATAGTATAGGCGGAGCAAACGCACTACTACATAAATAATACACCAAAAAGTAAGTCTGTGAATGTAGTGTAGTTGATAGTTTTAAATTGATTAAATAAATTATTATTATGAGTGCTATTATGTGACATGAGAAAATAGTGTGTACTGATTACTAATGAATTGACATGATGTGTAAATTTTACATAAACAACAGTATCGATGTTTATAATGATTGTTAATAGTGTGAGAATGTATTTTACAGGGTATTACATGACGGTAATAGTACGGTGTGTAATATATATTAAAAATAAGTAAAATTTTAAGTAATTTGAGACAATTCTTAATTATGCAGGTAATTGGTTAATTACGGGTAATGAGACACTATCTAACTACCTAATAAGTGGATAAAGATTAATATTTCTCACCCCACTCCCACATGTCAGCACCCCCTTTACCCCTTTGATGACTCTTAAATAAGAACTGTAAGGCTGTCAAATTCTAGTGGTAGCAGAGGAAAGACTGAAACAACATTGTTTTGGGTGCCTAATCAACAGTGATATAAGAGCTAACTTATTCATGCTTTATTGTTTCAATGGGTAGGGTTTCTTTGATTGTTGGATTCAGCTTTGATTTGAAACGGTGTGATTGGCTTGTTTCTTTCTAGTGTAGAAAATGGATTGGGGTTCTAGTTCTTGGGCATTTTGTTTATGAAGTGATGCATATGATGGTAAAGTGACTTTGGTAGTAACTTTCATATGATCCCAAATGGATTGGTTATGAATAGTCGTATGTACTTGGTAGATGCTATATGTCAAAAGCTTAGGTGGGAATTCCTTTGCAGCTTTCTACTTTTTTGGGTAACAATATTTAAAAATGTTGTGCTGGAGTTATTTTCCGGTGGAGATTGCTTCAGTAACGATCTATATGGGTTTCTAGTGGGAAGTTTTAGCTGGTTGCAAAACATTGATTTTCAGGATATATTATGTGCTTACTTTTTACGGGTATGTTAAGGCTACCCTTCTTTCTTTTTTACATGATTCAAATTATACAGAAGAAACGAGCAAACACACGGTTTTCATAAATTACTCTATTCATAAGAATACTAGGGATGTATATATTCTTAATTCCCCATGTGAATTATTATTATCTTATGTTCATGGGTCCCAGAAAAATACATATTTGATAATGTTTATCCGAAAGGTATATTGATTTTTATGGCATTCTGAGAAAATTTTATTAACGTATTTCTTATGCATTTCATGCATTTATAGATGTATATTAGCCCATGACCAGATGGCATTATATATGCGTATATATGTATATTATATTTATATGGGATATGGGAAAAAAGGTTACTGCATTATATACGCATTACCACCTGACCAGTTGGTATACGTTGATGATTTGTCCACAATGGCCGAGATGATATGATAGATGCCCTTAGATGCTTGATTATGTTATGTACGTACAAACCCATGCATTACATGACATTTATATGTATATGCATGACATTATAAATATTCCATTATTTACAGAGCTATCCAGACTTAAAGGTTGAATATTTTACTCCATGTCCTTTATGTACTGATTTACATACCTTACATACTCAGTACATTATTCGTACTAACGTCCTTTTGTTGGGGACGTTTCATTCATGCATGCATGTATAGATAATCAGTTTGACGAGCCTTCATAGTAGACGAGATTGGCTTCAGCTAAGGATCGGTAAGACTCCATCTCATTCGGAGTGCATTCGAGTCTATGAGTCATCATGTCATAAGTTTTCTACAGATTTATGGGTAGGTCGGTACCGTGTCCCATTTGATGTCAAATAAACTTAGAAGATTTGTAGACAAAGGTTCATTTGTGCAGTATATCAGAGGCCTTGCCGGCCCATACGTATTGATGTTTTAAGAATGATATTTTATTGATATAGTGTTGCCCACTTATAGTTATGCATTATGGGTTACGGCCATGTTGGCCCATGATAGTTACAAAAGGAATGAGTCCAGCTAACTCGACCTATGTATGTTCTAGTTTTGGTCAAACGATCATGAGTTACACAATGGTTTGCTCAGGCCAGTACGGCACCGGGTGCAAGCCATGCCTCCCCAGGTTCGGGGCGTGACAATACTGAGAAACAAAATGTCTACTCGGGTCTCTAGACCCCCAATAGTAACCACACATGACCAATATATGCAGCTTAGAATAATAGTATCGCCCACAAGAGTAGATACATAAACAGATGAAACTAAAGAGTCACGGGGCATATCGAGAAAATTAGCAAAATACGAGGAAACATATGAATATGTGGAACCAGGGTCAAATAATACGGAGGCATCTCAGTGACAGAATGAAACAATACATGTAATCACGACATCTGAAGCAATAGCATCTAGTCTGGCTAGGAGTGCATAGAAACGGGCCTAACCACCACCTGATCGGCCTCCCCTCTAGGGAGACCCCTAGGTACCTGACCTCCACCCCTAGATGACTGAGCGGGTGGTGAAGTAACTGGTGCTGAAGTCGAAAGATGACTCCTCTATTGAGGCGGACCCCCATGACGACAAGGAAACTTCCTCCACGTATGCCCAAAATCCCCACACTCAAAACAACCTCCTGGAGTGGGGGACGTGAACTGAAGGGAACCCCTAGCACCGGGATAACTGATAGAAGAACCTGGCATGGAGGAGCACTGAACTGATGGAGCATCGGGGGAACTCTAGGCTGGGAGGGCATTGAGTGATGAGTGGCCTTGATGGGAACTATGGGAACCATGGCCCGATGATGAACCAGGGTGAATTGGGAAAGCTAACTGAGCATGCCTAAATGGACGGCCTCTGCATGCTGAAAATGACCCCCATGAAGAGCACCACTAAATCCACCCTGCCCACGAGGCCTCTTGGCCTCCCTCTCAACCCTCTATTGACCGCGAACCATCTCAATTTGTCGAGCAATGTCGACAACATAATCAAAAGTAGCACCAGACACTCTCTTTCTGGTCATAAGCAATCAAAGCTAGAAAGTGGGGCCATTTATAAACCTCATAATCCTCTCTCTATTTATGGGAACAACCAGATAGCTTGACGGGCTAACTCTGAGAATCGCAGCTCATACTGATTTACAAACATATCACCTTAATGAAGGTGTAAAAACTGTCTGTGTTGCTCCTCTCTGCGAGACTGAGGCAAAAACTTCTCCAAAAAGATAACTGAGAACTGCTACCAAGTAAGCGGTGTTGCGCCAACCGGCGTACGCCTCTCATAAGCCTCCCACCATTTGAATGCAACCCCATAGAATTGGAAGGTAGTGAATGAGACCCAACTGGTCTCGAGAATTCCTGCTATACGGATCATCCTCTAACACTTATCCAATAAACCATGTGCATCCTCAACCTCTGCACCACTGAAAGATGGAGGTTGGCGTCTCCAAAACCTCTCCAGTCTACGGTTCTCATCCCCAGCATAACATGAACTACATAGTTCTGAGCATCTACAACCGGCTAGGTTGGTGGTGCCCCCGGTGTCTGGAGTCCCTAAACCACCTGCTCCGGTGTGCAGGCGGCGGGAGTCTTAGTGCCTCCCCCGGCTTGAGAAGTAGTTGCGAATAAGGATCGCCTGAGCAAGGCCAGTACATACTGACAGGATCTGAGCTAGGGCCTCTTGAAGGCCAGGAATCACAATAGGCACAGGTGGTGCCCGAGCTGGTCCCCCTGGGGCATCTGTGAGTAGGACCTGGTCTGGAGCAACTAGAGGGTCTATAGGTACTGCCCTGGCTGCTGTGCGAGCTACCCCGCTACCCCTACCACGGCCTAGTCCTCCTGACCGGTAATGCGAGCCTTCACCATCTGTGAGAGAATGAAACAATAGAAGTTTAGTAACGAGAGTCAATGGATTCGCACGACAAGAATTCAAGAATGTGAGATTTTTCCTAAGGGTTCTACAGCCTCTCGAAGATAAGTACGGATGTCTCTGTACTGATTTTCAAGACTATACTAAAACTGCTTATGACTCATGAGACCTATGTAACCTAGGCTCTGATACCAACTTGTCACGACCCAGAACTAACCATGTCATGATGGCTCCTATCGTGGTACTAGGCCAGCCGACATATTACCAAAATGCATTGATATTTTCATTTCAAAAGATAAATTCAAAGCTACTCATAATATAACCTTCGCAAGGAATTCAACTAAAAATAGAAGTGCGGATAAAAAAAGCTTGACATCATGGTATCACTAGTCATGAGCAACTACTACAATTATCTGACAATATCAAGATTTACATAGTCTGGAAAATAACCAAATACAACTAAGGGAAGATAAAGAGGAAGAAAAGAAGGGCTATGATCGCCAGATAGCTACCTTGCTATCTCCGAAGATTTGCGACTGAATATAATCAACAACTGCTACCGTGTTCAGAAACGGATGAATCTGCATACAAGGTACAAGGGTAGCTATTTAACCAAAGAATTAGACCCTTTGACTAAAGCTTATTTTTAAGATGAATACGGGTTACTGATAATCAAGGTAATAGAGAAAAAAGAATAACAGACAATATTGCAAAAATATAGAAAATCAAAGTGGATTGTATTCGAGAATCAGATGCCTTTACAAGCTGTATTCTCCTCACTTATATAGGAGATTCTTATAACGTATGACTCTTGCTATGGTTACTCATTAATGACTAATTATGACATTAATGAGGCGTTAGAAAGGGTAACGGTAATTGGGGTTCGGTTACATAACGTTTGAGTAATCAATTGTGGGTCCTTGAATCTGCCCGTAGCTTTGTCTATATTCATTATGACCGTGCCTCTCTCCCGTTTTGATCAAGTTGAGTTTCCTGTGGCTGATTGTGACGACCCAAAGGGTCATCACCTCCGTTATTACCCATTGCGCACTTCCGAGGCTTGGAAAACCTCATTTGTACTTGCCTTGATTTGCGTGCACAGTCCGGGCGTGTAGCCGGACAGCTTAAATATGAAATTCTGTGAAAAAATCTAAGATTGGATATTAAAATGAATAAATTTGACTTCGGCCAACATTTTGGGTAAACGGACCCGGACCCGTGATTTGACGGTCCCGGAGGATCTGTAGAAAAATATGGGACTTGGACGTATGCCCAGAATCGAATTCCGAGGTCCCAAGCCCAAGAAATGAATTTTTGAGTAAAATTGTTTTCTGAAAATATTTAAGGAAATTGAAAATGAAATCTGATTGGAAAGAAATGGTATTGGGCCCGTATTTTGGTTCCGGCGCCCGCTACAGGTCTTATATATGTTTAGGGCACTTTCTGTAAAGTTTGGTTGAAATCGGATTTCGTTTGACGTGTTTCGGACTTAAAAATGGAAAATTTGATATGTTATGAAATTTAATAGAATCAATGGATATTAAGGTTTAAATCTATGTGTATGATGTTGTTTTGCCGATTTGATCGCACGGGCAATTTCGAAGGATGTTATGTGAGTAATCTGTGAAATTTGGAGTCGTTCCGAGATGTATAGGTCAGTTCGGCACGTTGTTAGCGAAGTTAGAAAGCTTAAAATTTCTAAGTTTGGTTCTTGAGGTTTGGGGGTGTGATTTCGAGTTTTAGCATTGTTTTCAGTATTTCGAAGGCTCGAGCGAGTCTGTAATATGATTTGGGACTCGTTGGTATATTTGGATTAGGGCTCGGGTGGGCCCAGGTGCCTTCCGGGCACCTAACGGGGCTAAAAACCAGCAAACTCAATTGCTGGTGCACCTGCTCTGGTGTGACCGCAGGTGCGGTTGCCCAGCATCATAGGTGCGAGACTGCGGGTGCGGTCCCAGGCATCGCAGGTGCGATAACCAGTGGCCTAGCCAGCCGCAGGTGCGGAGCATTTCTCGTAGATGCGGTCTCCACTTCGCAGGCGATCCCATACCCCCAGCCCAACTCCGCAGGTGCGAGATTATTCTCGCTAGTATGAGACTGCAGGTGCGGTCCCAGAGCCACAGGTGTGAGTTCACTGTTCAGGCAGTAAGTTAAATACGGGCTTTATACCCATTTCTCTCATTTTTCATCTCCTTCCTTAGACGAATTCCTCCATTGTTGAGAGCTTTCAACAAGCCTTGTGAGGTAAGTGAATTCCACCCATAAACTCGTTTCATGCATGTATCTTAGCCTAATTAATTACACAAATTAGCACCAAAATATCAAGAAAATGGGTAGTAACCTAAAACTTGTAATCACCTAAGAATTTTCTGTGAATTGGCCGTGAAATCAAGTAAAAATGATATATTTATGATCCTTAGGCCTTGGATGAATGTTTCCTTCGAAAGTTTCAAGAATCTGAGCGAGCGGGCCAAGGGTCAAATTTTGATAAATTTGAAAGTATGCTAGGAAATGGATAATTAGGCCATGTAATTGAATATTTGAATCCTTATTGATATACTTGAGTTGATTATGCCTAGATAATACCATTCCGGAGTCAAATTCTAAAGGAAAAGCAGTGTTAGAGGGTTGATTGCTATACTTCGGATCCGAGGTAAGTGTTCGGTCTAACCTTAGCTCGAGGGAATAGGAGTTGAGTATAATTTTCTACTTGCTAATTGTCAAATACGATGTATAGGCATGGTGACGAGTTCTATACATCAGTGTCTAGCATGACCGTGAGTGCTTATATTATGAATATTCTGATTTCGTGATAATTTCCATGCTTAATTGATGATTTCTATATGTTGTGAAGGAAATTGTATTCTGTAAACTCTGTTGGAGCATTGGCTCAAATTTTGAAATGAATAATGAAGAAATATGAGATATTATGTCTATGGAGCATTTGCTCAAATTGTGAAATGAATAATGAAGAAATATGAGATATTATGTCTTTGGAGCGTTGGCTCAAATTGTGAATTGAATAATGAAGAAATATGAGATATTATATCCTTGGAGCATTGGCTCAAATTGTGAATTGGATAATGAAGAAATATGATATTCTATGTCTTTGGAGCATTGGCTCAAATTGTGAAAACGAATAATGAAGATATATGAGATAATTACATCATTTGGGGCATTGACTCAAGTAATAGAATAAATCATGGAAATGAAAGTGAAAAAAAAAGAAAGAGTTATTGAATTATACCCTTGCCAGGTCATCATTATTTAGTTCCCTTGCCGGGATTTGATTGTTTAATTGATGTTCCCTTGCTGGGATTTAATTTTTTAACTGATGTTCCCTTGCCGGGATTTCTATTTTCACTCTGTCTAATTCCTTGCCCTTGTTTGTGATTGTTGTTTGGATGAGAAAGAGTGTTAAAGCACGAATGGTGATGTCATGTCATGTTTTATATTTATTATGCACGAGGGGACATTCTGTGCCAGGTTTTATATTTATTATGCACGAGGGGACATTCAGTGCCATGTTTTATATTTATTATGCACGAGGGAACATTCTGTGCCATGTTTTATATTTATCATGCACGAGGGGACATTTCGTGCCATGTTTTATATTGTTATTATGCACGAGGGGACATGTCGTGCCGCATCTTTCACTGTTTAATATGTGTTGTCATTTCCTGTTATTATTTTTCGATATTTCAGACTGTTGTTTTCGTTTCTGTCATTTCAGTATTTGCTACCCCTCATCCCCAGCATGTTCTCCCCGTAATTATATTTTGGTTTAGATTCTGCTATATTTATTTGAACTTCACATGTTATTTGGTAGTCTGGTTCTAGCCTTGTCACTACTTCGCCGAGGTTAAGCCAGGCACTTACTCAGTACATGGGGTCGATTGTACTGATGCTACACCTACACTTCTTTTATGTTGTGCAGATTATGCAGCCGGACCCAGAGGACATCATTAAGGGGAGTGTCTTCCAACTCATTATAGAGGCTTCAAGGTATACCCACTGGCGTTCGTGGGCCTTGGCGTCTCTTCCATCCCCTTTGTCTTCGATTCTGTCTTGATTTTTCTTTAGTTTCAAAGGCAGACATGTATTTCCTTTCAGACTTGTATTTAGCACTCTTAGATAGTTCGTGAGTTTGTGACTCAAGGTTTTGCGAAACTTTGCGTCGATATATTGGAATCGGGCCGAGTTTTTTTTGTGGCTCTATAGTGCCAAACTATCGACGAACGGTCGTGGCGGGCCGGTGACCAATGTTCCTTAGGTCATTCTCTATTGTCCGGACGAGTTTCAGGCGATCCGGATCCGGGCGCCCGTGCCCCCCCAGGAAGCGTGGGCCGCGGCACACGAAAATGTCGGAATCGGGCCGAGTTTTCTCTGTGGCCCTATAGTGCCAGAATATCGACGAACGGTCATGGCGGGCCGGTGACCAATGTTCCTTAGGTCATTCTCTATTGTCCGGACGAGTTTCGGGCGATCCGGGTCCGGGCGCCCGTGCCCCCCCAGGAAGCGTGGGCCGCGGCACACGAAAATGTCGGAATCGGGCCGAGTTTTCTCTGTGGCCCTATAGTGCCAAACTATCGACGAATGGTCGTGGCGGGCCGGTGACCAATGTTCCTTAGGTCATTCTCTATTGTCCGGACGAGTTTCAGGCGATCCGGATCCGGGCGCCCGTGCCCCCCCAGGAAGCGTGGGCCGCGGCACACGAAAATGTCGGAATCGGGCCGAGTTGTTTTTGTGGCTCTATAGTGCCACAATGGAATTAAATGAAAATTGATTATATTGGTGGATATGGTTGCATGCCACAACGAAATTTAAATGAAAATTGATTATATTGGTGGATCCGATTGCACGCCGCGATAGAATTTAAATATGAAAATTTTGTTATATTAAGGTGAATTCCGACTGTAATTCTCAAGATGCATTCCATGTTGGGACGATTATTATTGTTACATCCCGTATTTTAATATTAGGATAATTCGTAGTAATCCATATGAGCTTCAAGGGATTAAGACAATTCATGAGATTATAGAGGAATTGTCGCTGTGTTATTATAAGACCCCGTAAGTATAACAACCTTGATACCGATATATACATTTGATATGGTATTTGAAGTGGAACATTTCTGTAAAAAAAAGGGCTTCAAAAATATGATTTTATATAGTTATTAATATTACTACTTTCGAATATGTTTTAAATTATACACATAAATGAGAAGGTTTATGATATTTTCTTTATTGTAAAGAGAGAATTATTTTCTCACAATAAAAGAAGGTTATCTTTTTACCATTTGAATTATTAAGCGTACAAAAATTTGTACTTTTTATATGTGATTAAGATAATTAGAAGTTGAGAAAATATGTGCATTTGTTTTACATGGATGTTTTAATGAAATAATAGTATATGTATTAATTTTATATAGTACCACATGATCATGATAGTAAAGCATCTTATAGTAAGGTATATAAAGTGTATTAAAAGTGAGTAGTATTTTAAGTAATTTGAGATAATTCTTAATTGTGTGGCTATTCATCCGCGTGTAAAAAGCTAGAATGACTAAGCACTGCTTAGTAGGTAGACGTGGAGTCTTGACAACATAATAGATCTAAAGTGTAACACATGTGTCAACAAGATTTACACGTAATCATGGCCTTAAGTTTTACATATGTCCAATTGGTTGGTGTTAGTTTCATTTTTCTCAGATTCAGTTGTTTATTATTCTTTCATATTCGTAAAGCAAATTTGTAAGTCTTTCCTTTCTCCTTCATCTTGTCGAGAATAGCTAGTACTCTTGCTTGAGTATCTGATAATGCAGTAATTATACTGTATGTTTCAACCCAATAAATTTATGGGTTTCTTTATCTTCTCTTGGCCATTCTTCGGTTGGCAAGAAATCCCCAAAGTTTTATCGTCATCAAAGATTCAAGTATGTATGTTCATCGTCTTTTGCTGGTAGTTAATGTAATGACAAATATGACTTCTATGCTGCCACCCACTCAAGGAATATAAGTGAGGGGACCTTTGAAATTCATATGAGACCTCACGTTACTATAGTAACGGCAGTCTTAGATTTGTAAAGAAATTCATACGAAATTGCGCTGCATAATAATAACGGGATTTTGCAGTTCTAATGAGGTACGATGTAACCTTTTTCAAAAATACTATACGGATTTTTCCTACTCCGGGTATATTAAGGATAATCTTTCTTTCTTTTTGAATGATTCAAGTAACGATATATAAATATTTGATGACCCAAAAGGGGTCATCCCGTATATTCTATCTAATTCTGTGTTTAGAGGTTGTGAAAACCTTCTTCTATTTTACCTCGATTTGCGTGCGCAGCCCGAGCGTGTAGCCGGGAAGCCTTTATACGAAAAGCTGAGAAAAATAAAAATTTTGTATTGGAAATTTGAATAAAGTTGACTTCAGTCAACGTTTTTGGTAAACGGACCCGGACCCGGACCCATAATTTGACGGTCCCGGAGGGTCCGTAGGAAAATATGGGAGTTGGGCGTATGCCCAGAATCAAATTCCGAGGTCCCAAGTTCCGAGAAATGAATTTTTTTAAAATTATTTTCTGAAAAATATAAAGGTTTTTAAAATTAAATTTGAGATGAAACCTGTGATATCGGGCCTGCACAATTTTGAAGCCCAGTACAAGTTCTACATGATTAATATGAATTATCTGTGAAATTTGGTAAGAAACGGACTTCGTTTGACGAGATTTGGACCTTAAATGCAAAACTTAATGTTTATAAAAGTGTAAAGAATTTTCATAGATTTTTAGTTTAATTCATCGTGTTAGTGTTGTTTATGTGGTTTGAAACTTCGAACGAGTGCGTGTTAGGTTATATGACTTGTGTGTGTGGTTAGACGGGGTCCCGGGGGCCTCGGGTACGTTTAAGATGCTCATCGGGTGTTTTTAGAACTTGGGAGACAGATGAACCATTTCTGGTTCTGGTGTCTTGCACTTGCGATGGACCTTCCGCAGGTGCGGCGAGGAGTTCACAGGTGCGAAACTTAGCCCAAACCCCCAATCCTCGCAGGTGCGGTTAGTTTCCGCAGGTGCGGCCTTTTGACTGCAGGTGCGACACCAGACGTTTTAGTGGTTTTTCGCACCTGCGATGGTAGTTTCGCAAGTGCAGTCCCAGGGGCGCAATTGCGGAATTGCTGGGCAGAAAAAAGGCAGAACTGAGTGTTTATGTTATTTTCACCATGCTCGAATTGGGGAGGTCGGGAGAGGCGATTTTTGGAGTCACTCTTTTTCTCACGAGTGTATGTGGCTTCTATGGTTTGAATATTCACTCTACTCTCTTGCGAATATCATCATCAAACCTTATCACTGTCTAGTAATATAAGAGCATACCTTAACACCTATCATATGAGTGCATGTCAATCAAAATGGCCACCGTGTGCATAAAGTCTCTCTGAAAACCTAGATCCTCACATCTCCTTCATAGGAAGATCTTTTGTCGCCATCTTAGTATAACTTTCGTGCCCACTTGGGACATCCCCCAGTAAGTAGCTCACTTTGTTCCTAGTAATTGTGGTTGCCCGTGACATGGTATTTTATTGCAATTTGGGAGTTAATATCATAGAAGCATGTCCAACTCATAACAAATTTTTTTTCTCTTTATACCTCCACAATATGTGTTAATTGTGTTCCTTAATTAGTGAATCCATTGTGCTAGTTTCCCAACACCTGTTTGATAACCATAAGAGGACGTGTCCTTCTACGTGTCACTATAACACTTCCTTTCTCATAAGAACCCTTGGTAAGCTCTCCGTCAAGGCCAAATTCACCTTCAGGGGTTATCATAGCACAACGCCTACTTCTCGTGTTTTCCTATCTTTTATTAGCATCTGGGTACTTGTCAAGTCCAAATACATGGAAAATTCATTATGAACATCTACAAACCTTCCATGATTATTTTATACTGTCTCGTTGGGTTCCGTTGTCTTTACACACTCGACTTCTAAAATTATTGACTATGTCATTTTCATGTGCGGGGAGTTTTGCTATCCTTGGCATTCCATCTCCCTTGGTGGATAGGAGTTTAATTTTTCTTTCTCCCCGGAGCATCATTCTAACGATTAGAACCCCTCTAACCAATACATGACTTCATCACAATATTAAGATGTCCTAGCTGTGTGGTTTCACTCGTGAAAGGTTGAGATTAGATGCTTTCGCATATTGATTTGGAAGACAAGTTGTCGTATCTTTAGTTGTCTCATATAGGGTCAATTATCGGGGAGGGTCAAGCTGCTTAAGTTATGATAACCTCATAAGTGTGTAACTTCTTTAGCATCCGCATGGGCTTGTGGCATAGATTCCTTGTGTCGGTTAACGTTAGGAGTGTAATTAAACTTCATGCATTTCGTTTGAAATCTCTATCATATTCATGTTGCAAGAATCTTCCCATTTCGATCTAAACAGTTTTTCCTAACACCCAAGGAGGCAACAAGTGTAGCGTACTTGATTATTCCTCCTTAGAGCATACTATTGTTGGGCAAGGGATGTATGGAATGGAACAATTGTTACTATCCCTTTCATACCTCGTCACCTCCCAAGAATAACTGATGCTAACGTCTTCATCCTCCCGATCATGCCTCCATGTATCTCATGTCTAGAAAGACCCACTTCTTTTAGATCTTAAGATACATGGTTCCCACATTGTCAATGCGCACTAGTTACCGCTATGCCTCATTGGTCTAATAATTGATGTCGCCAAAATGATTAACCCTGTCAGTATTGTTAGTAGTAATCTTTGTATCCCTTAGCCTATAACCTCATGAAGTACTCTGCTCAGCACATTAATTAATTCTTGAATAATTCCAGCCCAATGTTGAACTTTGTTGTCCCCGTTGTATTAAATCTATTGGGAATTTAAGGTTCGAACACGTCAAAGGGGAAGCATCACCCTATGATCATATATATTCGATAGGTAATTTTATGGTCAGTTTATGATAGCCCATCTTAGAGTGATTTTTGAAGGTCATCAAAAGTTTAGTGTGGGTGTTCGTGTAGAGATTTAGTGTTGAGGAGGGTGAGCGGGTTATCCTCGATATTTTCTCCCTAAATATGTTATATAAATTGATAATGAAGGTGAAATAAGTGTAGTCCACATTAGGCCGTTCTATGAGTATGATGTCTTCCTATCGATGTTCTCCATATACCTTGTGTTTTCATGTGCTTATGTCTAAGAAGGTAGCTGGAAATAATTTGTGTATAATTTTCGTGGAAATTATTGAAGGTGAAGTTAATGAATAATTAGCTTATGCGAGGTATCAATTTGTCATCCTTGTTAGATAAGTTTGGGAGTTGAGATTGTTTTCGTGAATGTGTTATGGCAAAGTCTGTAGGTCTAGGAAGAAACCTTGAAGGCCGAGAGTGTTGTGGAAAGAAAATATTTTTCTGTTGATTGTATAACAATTGGTTTTGATATGAAATGTACCCTCTAGGTGTTATGGTTTATAAATGTGTAGTCCATGTCCAAGTATCATTATGATAATTTAGCGCTTGTAATGCTGAGATTAGTGTTATTGACATATACATTGTGGTGTTTTGTCGAGTTGTGGATGTGTTTGTTAGGATGGTTTTGGGTGATTCTCTGGCAGGTGGGTAGGCTTGATTACAAGGGAAACTCTGGCAAAAATTTTAGAAATCTAGGAAGTTAGTCAAATTAGAAGCTGATGGTGTATGGTATGGAGACTGAAGTTGCATAGGGTGCTATTAAAAGAACCTTGATCCTCATTCAAGGACGAATGACCTTAAGTGGGGGAGGATATAAGGTCCCATAAAAATTTTACCTAAAAACCCATAATTTCATGGTTCCAAGTTAGATTTAGGAGTTATAATTAGAAATTCTTCGCGGGGAGCTTGCTCAACGCGATTCGGACTTTTTGGATTGAACAATACGTTGCTTGGTAGGAAAATATTTTGCATAAGATTGCATTTATGCGGTCCATTATGTGTCCGCATAACCACTCTGCGGATCGCATATTGGTCGTAGAGTGAGGCAATTAAATTTGCCAATTTTGAAGCCAGTTATGCGACCCAATTATGCAATCGCATAATCTCTTTGCGGGACGCATGTTGATCGCATATCCACCTTGAAGTTTTGCGAAGGGAAGTTCTGCAGTGCATTATGTGACCGCAAAATAGGTATGCGGACCGTATACTGGTCGCATACACCGTCAGAAAATTCAAGCCCTTGAGGGCTACCTTTGTGGTCTCTTTGCGGGCCGCATAGTCATTATGCAGTCGCATATGCGACCGCAGATCTGAGTCGGAGGGTTCATTTTTTTATTTTTATAACCCGACCCCATTGTGATAAATAATGTTTGGGTCTTCATTTGGGGCGGTATTCTGATTATTTTAGAGGGAGGTAAGATCCTATAAAGAGAGAAAGAGGGAACCTAGCTTTCCAATCACCCAATCTTGCTCAAATCTTCAAGAATTAAGGAAGCTAGCCTATAGATTATCCTCCATCCGGGTAAGTCCTACTTCTAGAGCTTGCATGCAAGAATAAAAGAGTTCAAATATATTGTGGGGTTAGAAATAATCCATGCATGTGACATTAAGTTATAGTATGTGGAATTAATGAACTATTTTGGGTGGTTCTTGTTAAAATTGGTTGAGGGGAGAAGGAATTTCCATTGTAAAACCTTGTAGTCTCTTTCACATGTTAGGTTTTTGATGAAATTCCTAAGAGAATTATACCATGGGAAATCTTTCTAATTATTAATCGATTTTTGCTATCTTCCTATAGATTATTATCGCTAGAGGTGTTTGTGTGTTATAGTAACTTAAGGAAAGCTCAACCAGGTATGTTGGCTAAACTTTATCTCTCGAGATTGAATTTCATAATGTTTCCGTAAGTTTAAGTATGACCGACTCGAAATCCCTAATTTCTACGTTCCAGGTTATCCCCTATAAACTTCATTATTCCGTACGAGCCTTATATTAAACGATAGATGTTTAAAGTATGGGTTGCTTATTAAAAATGGTATGGCTTTGAGTTGTATTTTAAATGAAAACTGGCATACCAATTAGGCGAGGAAAACTCAATATGTTGGATACTCCTAATTTCTCTTATGTGTACTAAATATGTTGATTGAGTGTGTTTAGTTGTTGATAAACTATAAAGATGTTTGAAAATGAATTAAATGAACTGGGAAAATAGAGTGTGGACAACATTTATAGTTGTGCCAAGTGATGCCTATGAAATGAGAAAATACATGAAACATATTATGAAAGGAACCTCGACTCAACTGTTTCAAAATGACTTCTAAAGGTAGAATTTTCATAAAAGTACTATTGAGGTATGCCTGGCTAAAACCCCCTCTTCTTAGAAATTGAACTATCATGGTGCCCATATAATTGGTGTAAGTTCCAACCCTGATTGATGTAGAAAATAATATCCCAAATGTGCTTATGTTGTAATAATGTGTGTGCAATATTTATTTGAATGCTCCAATGTAACGACCCGGCCGGTCGTTCCAAGAGTTTATCCCTGTTTCCCCTGTTTCTTCTTCGTTATATGTGGTTCAGCTTCAGTATGTTGTGATAGATTGGTTGGCTCGGGTTCGGGACGATTTTTGAGAGAAACGAGGCACTTAGTCTCTTAACTTGATTCAATGGTTGGAGAAGTCAACCAGAAGTTGAATTATTCATAAACAACCTCGGAATGCAGATTTTATGGTTCGGATAGCTTCGCTAGGTGATTTGGGACTTAGGAGTGTGTTCAGGATGTGGTTTTGATGTCCGGTGTAGGATTAGGCTTAAATTGACGAAAGTTAGTTTTTGGCGATTTTCGGTCGGCAATGGAAAATAGGCTATCGGGGTTAGAATAGAATTCCGAAAGTCGGAGCAAGTTCGTAGTGTCGATATCTATGAAAATTTTCAGGTCAATCAGAAGTGTTTTGGATGGTTTAGGCATCTTTGGTAAATTTAGAAATTTCAAAGTTCATAAGCTTGAATTTGATGTGATTTTGGTGTTTTTGCATTGTTTTTGACATTTCGAAGGCTCGACTAAGTTTGAATAAGGTTTGGGATGTGTTGGTATGTTTGGTTGAGGTCCCGAGGGCCTCGGGTGTGTTTCGGGAGGTTAACGGATCAAGTTTGGGTGTTGGAAAGTTGCAGATTTTGCTGGTGTTCAAGTCTGGTTTTCTTCAATGCGATCGCAGGGGTAAGGATGCGATTGCATAGACTTGTCTGAGGCAGGAGTGGTTTGTTCATTGCGATTGTGTGAGTTCATCCGCGATCGCGTAGAGTAAAGATTGAGTCGGGTAGATAAGGTTGGGCAGTCTTGAGCAGTGCGGTCGTGTGAGGCTTATTGCGATCATACAGTATGGGCGTGTGTGGTAGTGAGGTGATGGAATTGCTACATGTGATCGCATAGAGCTGGTCGCGAACGCACTGAGGAAGGGCAGCTGGGCAGAATCAATTAAACATCAAAACAAGGGTTTGGTCAATTTTTGCTAAAACTCATTTGAGAGCTCGAGAGAACGTGGAGATTGAAGAGATATTCAGTAGAGTTCTTGAGGTAAGTCTTCTTCCATCATATTTGGGTTAATTTCATGAATTTTCCTTGATTTTTACCATGTAATTTGAGGAATTAAAGTGAAAATTAGGAAAAAATGGGAGGAAAATTTGGGAATTTCTTTTGATGATTTGAGGGACCATTTGAGGTCCGATTTCGATGTTCTTAGTATGTAAGGACTCGTGGGAAGATAAGGATTCTTGTGATGTAATTTTTATCGGATTCCGAGACGTGGGTCCAGGAGCCAGATTTGGCAAATTTCGATAATTCTGCCTAATTTTGATAGTTTTCGATTGGGTTTCGCCCCCTAGTATGTTTTGATGTTATTGATCTGTCTTGTGATAGACTCGGAGAATTTATGAGCCGATTCAAGGGGAAAGAGCACCCGAAATAGTTTTGGGTTGTTTTGTGGTAAGTAACGATGTAACTCTAAACAGTATGAAACCCCGATATTTTATATTGTTTTAGTGAATGAGGTGACGCGCATGCTAGGTGACACGCATGCTAGTTGACGAGCGTGTAGGCATGCACCGATGGGGATTGTGACTTGGTTCGTTCTGTAGCGACCATTAAGCCGCGTATTCGATTTGAAACCTTACAACATCCTGTATTTTAGAAATCTATACTTGTTTATGTGTTGTGAGCCATGTTTGGGGCCTCGTGCTGACCAGTTTAGACCCTCAGGGGTATTTTTACACTATTCTCACATCATCCTTTTAGAACATTTGTAAACTCAGACATGTTAACCACTCGTTGTTATTTTCACTGTTATCACACTGTTTCGAAACTTTGAGAGGTATTTTGGGCTGAGTCCCATGAGTTGAGATGAATTTCCCGAGTGGCTTGTGAGGATAACTGAGTGAGGCCGAGATCCGAGTATGTGAGGATAGTTATGGATCGGGCTGCACGCCATAGCAATGTATATATTATATATTACATATGGATCGGGCTGCAAGCCGCAGCAATATAGATTATATATGGATCGGGCTGCATGCCGAAGCAATATACATTATATATGTATCGGGTTGCACGCTGTAGCAATATATATATTGAATCGGGTTGCACGCCGCAGCAATATAGCGCTTGGGCTGTAGGAGCCCCTCCAGGAGTTTGTACACCCCCAGTGAGCATAGTCGACTATTATATGGATCGGGCTGCACACCGCAGCGTATATTATATGGATCGAGTTTCACACCGCAGCGTATGTTATATGGATCGGGCTGCACGCCGCAGCAATATATATATATATATATATATATATATATATATATATATATATATATATGATTTGGATCGGGCTGCACACCGCAGTTGTTGTTATATGGTACCTGATGAGTGAGAGGGCTGAGTGTGAGCATTGACTTATGAGAGTAGAGTCACGAGTGACTAAGAGGCTTGCCCGAGAGGCTTTATTTCTGAGCGACATTGTGCCCGAGTGGCTGATATTTTTATGAAACTACTAATTTCAATTTTCTTTACATGGAGCCTCTTGATAAATGTTGATTAATTTTTTATACAAGTTTAAACGGAAAAACTGGAGTTTTGTGAAATATTTGGTAAATATGGACTCTTGACTTGATCTATTACCTTTAATGGTACTTATTCTTATGAAACTATAAAGTTTAATTGCTCTTCACTGCACTCATGTATTTAGATACTTTGGTTACTTACAGAGTTGGCGTACTCATGTTACTCCCTACACCTTGTGTGCAGATTCAGGTACCGGGGCAAAGCGATAGTTGAGCTACCCCATTTGGAGCATTGTTCGGAGATTGCGAGGTAGTTGCTCGGCGTCCGCAACCTACTCTTTCTCCTTCCTACTCTGTCATTTTTACTTTACTTCCTAAACTTGTTGTAGTAGAGAATTTGTATTAGACTTATCACCTCTTAGATGCTCATGACGGTTTACTCCAGATGTTGGGGCTGTGTTTAGATGTTCTAATCATTTTTATTGTTTTGAAATTCTTAAGAAACAGAATTATCATGAAAAATTGGGATATTTGATGTATTAAATGGGAAATCATTAGGTTATATTCACTTAATTGGCGAGCCTAGTACCATGATAGGCGCCATCATGGCCAGTTTAGGCTTGGGGTTGTGAAAAGTAGGTATCAGAGCATTAGGTTACATAGGACTCAACGGTCATTAGCAGGTTTAGTAGAGTCTTGCGGATCGGTACGGAGACGTCTGTACTTATCTTCGAGAGGCTGAGAACCCTTAGGAAAAATCTCACATTCTTGAATTCCTGTCGTGCAAATCCATTTATTAAGCCAAAAGCGTAACTCTTTGAATTTCTTTCATGTATTTGAATGTGCACGTGAGCGCTCGGTACCAGTGGTGTATCAGCGGCTTGTAATTTCCATAGGTGAGGTACGAGATGTGATTTTGGCATGTTGATAATGGGCCAGTCTGGAGGACTTGAGGCCGGATTTTATTATGTGGTTTGAATGTTGAGATTTCGAGTTGTGAGTGTATTGGAAGACCTCTCATGTTGTTTAGTTGTGGAGTGAAGCGGATCTTTCTGTTGGGTTATGAGTTTCTGGTGATGTCTTTTGGGCTGATCATTGCCCCAGTAGAGTTCATATATTTGATTAACGGTGTATTCCAGCAGTAATTGCACTCATTTGTTATTGTATTCATTGATGGCATCCTAGTGTATACATGTAGCCAGGGGTAGCATACTCAGTATTTGAGGACGGCATTATAAGGATTCAGGGAGGAGAAGCTCTATGCAAGGTTCTCCAAGTATGAACTTTGGCTCAGTTCAGTAGCATTCTTGGGACACGTGGTTTCCAGTGACGGTATCCATGCGGTCAGATGTGTGTGGGTAGATCTTCCAGAAGATCAAGATTTCTTTGACAACCGCTTCAATGTTAGTTCTTCCACCAGCTTCAGGTTCTTATACCGAGTATTGTGATGCCTCGCGGGTAGGAGTTGTTATGTTTAGATACAGAAAGGTGTAGTGATTGTGTGATAGTTATGGTCTTCGGAAGTGCATAGAGAGATCAGTTTGAGGCTAAGCAAGCATGGGTGTCTCCTGCGGGTTGTCCTAGGGTGTGTGATCCTTACGTTGTTCTGTAGTAAGTTCTCTTCTACCAGTAAATGATAGGTGTTGTAATTTGAGTTTAGATTTTTTGTGGAAGTTGGCATGACTATTACAATGGTGAATGCGAGATTTGCATATGACTTGAGCTGTTAGACGGGTTGTGTTATTATGGGTGTTGTGAGTTATTGGTTGTCTTGATCATTGGCGTTGAGCCAAGTGGGGGAGTTTGTTAATGATAAGTTGATTACACGATTATGTGTTGTATTGGTTTCAGTTCGAGGTATATTGGTAAATCAGTTATGACCTGCAGATGTGGGGTCAGGGAATGATTCGAGTAATGAAAATTTCTTCGATATAGGTCGTAATGTACTATATTGGGTAAATGGGTTATGTTGAATGATTGAGTGGTAATTGTAAAAGGTGTAGTGTGTGCAGTGTATGAACTTGCTTGTGGCTTCAAGTGAGTGGATTACTTTCCTAGTATGTTAGTGTGAAAAAGGGTCAGATCGATTCTGTCTAATTGGCAGTGTAATTGAGATTTACGTTAGAGGGTGTTAGGACTTGTGGAATTTCTACATTTTCATGGACTCTACATATCAGTATCAGGAAAGTGAAGGTAATGGCTTTAGATTCGTAGGAAGTCTCTTCAAGGTAAGTATTTTTGAATGTGTTACTTTAGGGGATATGTGAGAGAGTATTATTCGGCTTATGAGCCTTAGAAGTCATGGTTTTATGCTTGGATCGCGTGTGGTGATTCTAACTTGAGAATTACGGTATTATGGAAAGAAGAAGTATTAATTCGAAGGTAAGTCAGAAGGAACTTGGATAAATAGGATAACTTGGTAGTAGGTCGGATCGGCATGGTAAGGGATATGGTTAGTTCTTTGGGTGTTCATGAGGTAACGAGTTTTTACAGGTGTTTCTTAGCAACGCTCTTGGGTTTTGGTAACCTGTGTAGCTTGGTTGAGTTAGAAGGATTCATTCCTAACGGTTTGGTGTTGTACAAATGGGATTCAGATAGTTCTTGATGTTTTCTACCACGGTTAAAGATGCGTATTTTCTACTAGCGTGAGGTGCAGGTGATGTATAGTGATTTTGCTTCTAAATGGGATCAAATGGAAGTTCCTGGCTAGTTGGGTACGTAGTTGCTTGTGGCTTAGAAGGATCATTAAGTTGCCATATTTTTCCTAGGATGGCATGGCGTATGCGGTATGTTGGGTAGAGTTGGGATTTGCATATATGAGGTCACGGTTCAGTTCTGGAAGGAAGGTCAAAACAAAATTTCTTAGACCGTATCGGCAGTTCCAGACGACTAGGTAGATGATAGCACTGTTGGGTGGCTTGATGAGGGTATACATTTCAGAAAGGTCATGTGTGGAGTTAAGGGTACTTCATTGGTACTTCGATGCTCTCTTGTTGGATTCGACTGCTGATATTCAAGGTTTCTTGGTAACACAGAAGAATTATAGGAGTAACCCTCATGGAATGATTGAGTATTTGGAATGTGTCACTTATTCGAGCGGTGGAGTTGAGATCAGATATAGTAATTCGTGCGCTTCATGGACTTCAAGACTGAGAGTTCTCATAAACAGGTTATTTTGTGATAGTGAATTGTGAAGATGCGAGCAAGCTAGTCAGATGTTAGTATGTACCATCGTTTAGTCATTGTGAACTTTTTTGTGAGTTATCTATCTGTTATGAGTGCCACAGTTGATTTAGGGTTATTGGTAGGCCAGTATGGGTGTGTGTTCTGCGACGGGTCGGAATTGTTGGCTCTGAATTTTATTGTTGAGGAATATACAATTCGATTGTGATTGAGTTTATTCATGCTCTGGAGTGATCTATGAGTTCCTTTCGGAGTTGAGGGGAGCGGTGATTATTGGTTATATGCACACATGGTGCGGTTCTAATCGGGCTTTATAGCTAGATTTGAGTGAGGTAAGTATCGAGTATCGCAGGATTGAGACGTTTTGGTTATGTACTTTCAGATTCGTGTGGCATGGTATCATCCGGTTTCCGCATGTTTATGGCAACTCACTTTGAGTACTTGATGTTGAGTTTCACATGGTTATTGATTTTGAGAAAGGTGACACGAAGTATTTCATGTGGATCAGCATTTGGATGAGATCACGCAGTGTAGCGGAGTTATGTAGGGGTATGACCTTTGGTATTGGATTCGTGTGTTTTGATTTTTACGATGTGTGCTATGCTTTTAGCATGATGTTGAGATGGTAATTATTAATGGCAGGATAGTCCTCTCGTTTGAATATTTTATATAATTTGATTACAATGGGATGTTGCTATTGAGTGCACGAGTTGTGCAGGTTATGGCTTCGAATTGTATCGATGTGTCATGTCATCAGAGTGTTCGTGTTGGATGAGAAGTAGTCAGTGGACCTAGAACGAATATTGTCAGAATTTTTTACAGCATAGTTTTAAGGATAAATATCGGGAGTCGGCTTAGAAATCTGCTATACTTCCTATTTGGGAAAGGGGAACTTCATAGCTGATTGATTGGACGAATGGTTGCTAGGTTCTACGTGTTTCTTGCATCATTGGCAGTATATGAAATTATTAGAGCGAGGCATCTTGATAAGAGGTTATGTACCAGTATTGGGTTGTTCTGAGCAGCTATTGTGATCGGGAGTTATCGCTATCGGTGTTTGAGTCCTGCGGTGTATTATGTGATTTCATCTAGGATGCTATATGGCTTGATTCAGCATGTTCAGACTTGTTCAGTTTATAGTTGTGGAATTTTGATCTTGTATATTATTTCAGCAGTGGGAATTTGGTTCTAAAATTTATCGGTCAGGATTGGAATTCAAAATTTCAACTATGTTGTGCTATTGGACCTATATGTGATAGGGTGACGTGGGATCAGCCCCGAGTATGTTCATGGTAGGCTACGCGGCAGTTTGAGGGTATTGGAGAACAACTCTTGACACGTTCGAGGACGAATGTATGTTTAAGTGGGGGAGGATGTAACTACCCGGCCGGTCATTCTGAGAGTTTAGCCCTGTTTCTCCCATTTCTGCTTCATTATATACGATTCAGCTTCAGTATGTTGTAATAGATTGGTTGGCTCGGGTTCGGGGCAATTTTTGGAGAGAAACGAGGCACTTAGTCTCTTAACTTGGTTCAATGGTTGGAGAAGTCAACAAGAAGTTACTTATTGGTAAACGACCTCGGAATGCGGATTTTATGATTTGAATGGCTTCATTAGGTGATTTGGGACTTAGGAGTGTGTTCAGAACATGGTTTTGATGTCCAGTGTAGAACTAGGCTTAAATTGGCGAAAGTTAGTTTTTGGCGATTTCATGTCGGTAGTGGAAAGTAGGCTATCGGGGTCGGAATGGAATTCCGGAAGTTGGAGCAGGTTTGTAGTGTCATTTTGGATATGTGTGCAAATTTTCAGGTCAATCATAGGCTTGAAGTTGATGTGATTTTTGTGTTTTTTCGTTATTTTTGGCGTTTCAAAGGCTCGACTAGGTTTGAATAAGATTATGGGATGTGTTGGTATGTTTGGTTGAGGTCCCGAGGGCCTAGGGTGTGTTTCGGGAGGTTAACGGATCAAGTTTGGGTGTTGGAAAGTTGCACATTTTGCTGGTGTTCAGATCTAGTTTTCTTCTATGCGATTGCATAGGCTTGTCTGAGGCAGCAGTGGATTGTTCATTGCGATCGTGTGAGTTCATCCGCGATCGCATAGAGTGAAGATTGAGGTAGGCAGATTTGTTCTATGCGATCGAGTAATGAGGTTTGCGATTGCATAGGTTGGGCAGTCTTGATCAGTGCGGTCGCGTGAGGCTTATTGCAATCGCACGGTGTGGGCGCGTGTGGCAGTGAGGTGATGGAATTTCTCTATGCGATCCCATAAAGCTGTTCATGAATGCACTGAGGAAGGGCAACTGGGCAGAATCATTTAAACATCAAAACGAGGGTTTGGTCAATTTTTGCTAAAACTCATTTGAGAGCTCGGGAGAAGGAGGAGATTGAAGAGGTATTCAGTACAGTTCTTGAGGTAAGTCTTCTTCCATCATATTTGGGTTAATTTCATGAATTAGCCTTGATTTTTACCATGTAATTTGAGGAATAAAAGTGGAAATTAGGAAAAAATGGGAGGAAAATTTGGGAATTTCTTTTGATGATTTGAGGGGCCATTTGAGGTTCGATTTTGATGTTCTTGGTATGTACGGACTCGTGGGAGTATAAGAATTCTTGTGATGTAATTTTTATCGGATTCCAAGAAGTGGGCCGGAGGGCGAATTTGGCATATTTCGGGAATTGTGCCTAATTTTGATAAGTTTCGATTGTGGTTCGTCTCCCTAGCATATTTTGATGTTATTGATCTGTCTTGTGATAGACTCGGAGCATTTGGGGGCCGATTCGAGGGGTAAGAGCACCACGGAATAGTTTTTGGGCTGTTTTGAGGTAAGTAACGATTGTAACTCTGAACCTGAGGGTTTGAAACCCCGGTATTTTATATTGTTTTGGTAAATGAGGTGACACGCATGCTAGGTGACGAGCGTGTGGGCGTGCACCAATAGGGATTTTGACTTGGTCCGTCCCGTAGCGACTATTAAGCGACGTATTCTATTTGAAACCTTACGACATCCTATATTTTATAAATCTATACTTGTTTATGGGCTGTGAGCCATGTTTGGGGCCTCGTGACGACCTGTTTAGACCCTCAGGAGTATTTTTACACTATTCTCACACCATCATGTTAGAACATTTGTGAACTCAGTCATGTTTACCACTTGTTGTTATTTTCACTGTTATCACACCGTTTTGAAACTGTGAGAGGTATTTTGGGCTGAGTCCCGTGAGTTGAGATGAATTTCCCGAGTGGCTTGTGAGGATGACTGAGTGAGGCCGAAATCCGAGTATGTGAGGATAGTTATGGATCGGGTTGCACGCCGCAGAAATGTATATATATTATATATTACATATGGATCGGGTTGCACGCTGCAACAATATAGATTATATATGGATCGGGATACACTCCGCAAAAATATAGATTATATATGGATCGTGCTGCACGCCGCAGCAATATACATTAGATATGGATCGGGCTGCATGCCGCAATAATATATATATTGGATCGGGCTGCACGCTGCAGCAATATTGTGCTTGGGCAGTTGGAGCCCCTCCAGGAGTCTCTACACCCCAAGTGAGCACAGTCGACTATTATATGGATCGGGATGCACGCCGCAGTGTATATTATATGGATCAGGCTGCACGCCGCAACAAATGTTAAATGGATCGGGCTGCACGCCGTAATAATATATAAATATATGTATGTATATATGTATTGGATCGGCATGCACACCACAACAGTTGTTATATGGTACCTGATGAGTGAGAGTGATGAGTATGAGCATTGTCTTATGAGAGTAGAGTCACGAGTGACTAAGAGGCTTGCCCGAGAGACTTTATTTGTGAGTGACACTATGCCCGAGTGGTTGATATTTCTATGAAACTGCTGATTTCACTTTTCTTTACACTGAGCCTCTTGATAAATGTTGATTAATGTTTTATTAGAGTTTAAACGGAAAAACTGGAGTTTTGTGAAATCTTTGGTAAATATGGACTCTTGACTTGATCTATTACCTTTACTGGTACTTATTCTTATGAAACTATTAAGTTTAATTGCTCGTCACTGCACTCATGTTTTTAGATACTTTGGTTACTTACTAAGTTGGCGTACTCACGTTATTCGCTGTACCTTGTGTGCAGATTCAGGTACCGAGGCAAAGCGATAGTTGATCTACCCCATTTGGAGCATTGTTCTGAGATTGCGAGGTAGTTGCTCGGCATCCGCAGCCTACTCTTTCTCCTTCTTACTGTGTCATTGTTACTTTACTTCCTAGACTTATTGTAATAGATGATTTGTATTAGACTGTATCACTTCTTAGATGCTCATGACGGTTGACTCCAGGTGTTGGGACTGTGTTTAGATGTTCTAATCATTTTTATTGTTTTGAAATACTTAAGAAACAGAATTATCATGAAAAATTCGGATATTTGATGTATTAAATGGGAAATCATTCTGTTATTTTCAGTGAATTGGCTAGCCTAGTATCATGATAGGCGCCATCACGACCAGTTTAGGTTTGTGGTCATGACATCCAATTATGCTATCTTTTCACTTGAGGAAGTATTAAAGATATGGAATATGTGTTAAATTGCCAAAATTTGTGAAAGCCTATATATGCCCACGATTCATGATTTCTCCTGTGTGTACATAATATCTTGAATTGAAAGGCTTGTTTGACGAAATTGATAATAATGTGAAATATTGGAAAAGAACTCGAATTATGAAATGTGGCCAAGTGCCAAGTGTGATATAACAATTGCGGCCACTAGTGCCGAAGAAATTGAAATATTTTAGGGGAAATACGAATGAGATGATTGATTAAAAATGGAATGCCTTGAGTGAGACGGCCTAGCCAATCAGGCCATAATCAGACGCCATGCCGCACACATGGTGGTATTGTTCTGGAAATTGTAACCAAAATTGAAAAGGGAATTGAGATTATAGAGGATGTCTCCAGTGAGATGACCTAGCTGATCGGGTCGTGATCGGAGTCCGTGCCAAGAGTACGGTGGAGTTATAAATAGTGGCATTATGAAAAGTGGTATTGTGGACTTTTGTATTATAGGTACTAAAGATCTCCTAACTAAAAATATGTATTACTTTCGTATTTTGAAAATTTTTATGTTCAATTGCGCATGTGGATATTATTGAGTGTGACTTGTTGTTTCTATGGCTTCCATTTTCTTATATGGTTATTCTATTTTGAAAGATGACTTTTAGCTTTACATACTAGTACTAATCAACAGTACTAACGTCCCTTTTGCCGTGGGCGCTACATCTTTAGTGGATGCAGGGGGTTCCACAGTAGGCGATAGTGATCAGTGATAGTGGTACGCTCCTTTCAGCTAACTTGGTGATCCCCACTTCATTTCGGGGTCCTGTGTCATTTGGTTATCGTGTACTTTGTATTTTGAAGTATAGTCGGAGCCTTGTTTCCAGCATTTCTATATTACTCTTTAATTGTACTTAGAGGCTCCGTAGACAGGTTGTGGGTGGTGTTTGACATTTGAGATTTAACTAGAAATATTGGTATTTGGCAAATATATTTTTCTTCATATCTATAAAAATTGTAATATTTGGATATCATGGTTGAAACTGCTAACAAAATGAAATATTTACAAATTATGATTAATGGATTTCATCTCCTCTTTATTCATGAATTAGTTTGGGTAGAATGAAACCTAACAGGCTTGCTCAGTCGGGTTTACTCGGTGTAGCGCCGGTCGCGCTCCTCAGTTTTTGGGGCGTGACAGGTCCGCGAACTTTTGTCACATAGCCAAATTTCTTCCTTGTCAATTTCCTGCACTGCACAACCAATTCCTACATACACTTCACAACCTGTTAGTCTAAAACAATGCCTAATATAAGAAGAAAATCAAAAGAAAGAAAAACAGATGGGTTGCCTCCCAAGAAGCGCCTGATTTAACGTCGCGGCACGATGCATGTTACCATCATCACTTGAAATGGATCAAGTCCACAGTGGCTATCATCAACTTTTCCAAGGTAATGCTTCACTCGGTTCCCATTGACTCTAAAGATCTCACCATTCTTGTTTTTCAAATCTAGAGCACCGAAAGGAGTCATATGTACCACTTCGAAAGGACCACTCAACTTTGAATTGAGCTTTCTCGGAAACATCCTTAACCGAGAGTTGAATAGAAGAACCAAGTCACTATCTTGTAATTTATTGTTCTAGATATACTTGTCATGTAAGTACTTCATTTTTTCCTTATACAAGGACGAGTTGGAATAATCATGGAACCGGAACTCAACAAGTTCATTTAGTTGCTCTACCCGGAGATTGGCAGCTATATCCCATTCAAGGATCAATTTCTTCAGCGCCCATATGGACCTATGCTCTAATTCGACTGGAAGATGACATGCTTTCCCAAATAACAACTGGTATGGAGACACGCCAATTGGAGTCTTGTAAGTTGTTCTATCGGCCCATAAAGCATCGTCAAGTTTCCTTGACCAATCAGTCCGGTTTGCATTGACAGTCTTGGATAGAATGCTCTTGATCTCCCTATTGGAGACCTCAACCTATCCACTTGCCTGGGGATGATAGGGAGTTAACACCTTATGATTGACACCATACTTGGAAAGTAAAGTGTCAAAGTATTTGATGCAAAAATGAGAACCCCCATCACTAATGATAGCCCTTGGGATGCAGAACCTTGTGAAGATCTTTTTCTTTAAGAAATCCACAACACGCTGTGCCTCATTATTGGGAAACGCCACAGCTTCAACCCATTTGGAAACATAATCCACAGCAACCAGAATATAAGTGTTCCCACATGAAATCACAAATGGTTCCATAAAGTCGATGCACCACACATCAAAAATATCAATCTCAAGAATGGTGGTGAGGGGCATTTCATTCTTCTTGGAAATTCCACCAGCTCTTTGGCACTCATCACAATGCCTAACAAGCTTGCTAGCGTCTTTGTACAAGGTAGGCCAATAGAATCCACAACTTAGGACCTTTGTAGCAGTTCTCGCCCCACCATGATGACCACATAGGGAAAGCAATGGAAAGATTCAAGAACACTCAATTTCTCTTCTTCCAGAACACATCTCCGGATAACACCATCATTATAAATATTGAAAAGATATGGATCGTCCCAATAATAATCCAAGTAGTATCGTTTAAGCTTCTTCTTTTGTTAGAAGAGAGTTCACTCGGGACTATGCCAGTCACAAGAAAGTCAGCCACATCGTCTAACCAAGCCATCCCATTCAAAGACAAAGAGAGGAGTTGTTCTTCCGGAAACAAATCATTAATCTTGAGGCCATCATGGGGCCTCCCCTCCTCTTCCAAGCGTGACAAGTGGTCTGCCACTTGATTCTCACTCCGTTTTTGGTCTATGATTTCAAGGTCAAACTCTTGTAGAATAAGAACCCATCTCATCAACCTAGCCTTAGATTCTTTTTTACTCATCAAATAACGAAGTTCCGCGTGATCGGTGTGCATAATCACTCTGGTACCCATGAGGTACGGGTGGAACTTTTCCATGGCGAAGACAATGGCTAATAACTCTTTCTCAGTCACTGTATAGTTAACTTGGGCATCGTTCATTGTTTTGCTTGCGTAATAAACTGGATGAATATCGTATTGATTCTTTGCCTCAAAATCGCTTCGACCGCAACATTTCTAGCATTGCACATGATCTCAAATGGTAAGCTCTAATTGGGTGCGGTTATGATGGGAGTCGTAGTCAACCTATACTTGAGAAGCTCAAAATCTTTCATGGAATCATCATTGAACACAAGCTTGGCATGTTTTTCCAACAGCTTGCATAAGGGATTCACCACTTTTGAAAAATCCTTGATGAACCTTCGGTAAAACCCCGCGTGACCAAGAAAGCTCCTTACTCCCTTGAAGGAAGTAGGAGGAGGGAGTTTTGATATCACTTCAATTTTTGCTTAATCCACTTCAATATCGTTCTTGGAGATATTATGGCCGAGGACAACGCCCTCCTCGACCATAAACTGGCACTTCTCCCAATTAAGCACTAACTTGGTCTCTTCACATCGGGCCAACACTTTGTCAAGATTATCCAAGCATTCTTCAAAGGAATCTCCCACAACACTGAAATCATCCATGAACACCTCTAGGAAGTCCTCTACCATATCCATAATTATTGCAATCGTACACCGTTGAAAATTAGCCGGTGCATTACACAAACCAAACGGCATCCGTGAGTATGCAAATGTGCCATAAGGACAAGTGAAGGTGGTTTTCTATTGGTCTTCAGGTTCTATGAGATCTAGTTATATCCGTAATACCCATCCAAAAAGAAATAATAAGCACGTCCGACAAGTCGATCCAACATTTGATCAAGAAAGGGCAATGGAAAATTGTCTTTTCGGGTCACTTTTTTGAGCTTTCTATAATCCATGCATACCCTCCAACAAGTGACAGTTCTTTTTGGGATCAATTCATTTCAATCATCCGTGATCACAGTCATACCCCCCTTCTTTGGGACACATTGTGCCGGCGAAGTCCATGAACTATAAGAAATGGGGTACACAACCCCTGCATCTAGCCACTTGATAATATCTTTCTTGATGATCTCTTGCATGGCCTAGTTCAACCTCCTTTGATGTTCCACGGAGGGTTTGGAATCTTCCTCCAATATGATTTTGTGCATGCAAAAGGTGGGTCTTATACCTCGAATATCAGCTAAAGTCCAACCTATCGCCTTCTTCCTTCTTAAGCACCGCAAGGGTGGAGTCTACATGCACGTTAGTTAAGCAAGAAGAAAGAATAACAGGAAATGTGGAACAAGGGCCTAAGAACTCATACCTGAGGTGTGAAGGCAAGGGCTTGAACTTCAATGTTGGTGGCTCCTCTATTTAGGTCTTTGTTGGTAGAGTCTTCCAGTTCTCAAGCTCCAGGGAAAGTTTACGGGGCCCATATGTATAGGATCTTATTCCTTGCAAAGCATTTATACATTTTACCAAGTCTTCATTCTCATCCTTATCATGATTCAACAACACATCTTCCAAAGGGTCTTTTCATTGATCATAGAACTTGTGTCATCAACAATTACCTCAATCACAAGATCCACAAATGAGCATACTTCGTTTCTTTTAGGCTACCTTATTGACTTACACACGTGGAAGACAACTTTTTCATCACCCACCCGGAAGGTGAGCTCCCCAGCTTCTACATCAACTAAGGCCTTTCCTGTAGCTAGGAAAGGTCTCCCCAATATTATTGGCAACTCATAGTCAACCTCGCAGTCGAGTATCACAAAATCTGCTGGAAGTATGAACTTGTCGACCCGAACTAGCACATCTTCAATTATCCCCAATGGCCTCTTCATTTTCCGGTCCACCATTTGCAACCTCATGGAAGTAGGTCTTGGTTTCCCAATACCCAATGTCTTGAACACAGAATATGGAATAAAATTAATGCTCGCTCCTAAATCACACAAGGCTTTGGTGAAATCGGCACTACAAATAGTGCATGGAATTGTAAAGGCATTGGGATATTCTAGCTTTGGAGCCATGGAATGCACAATGGCACTCACTTGATGTGTCATTTTGATCGTCTCACAGTTCATTGACCTCTTCTTTGTTGCCAAGTCCTTCATGAACTTGGAATATCCCGGCATTTGTTCTAGAGCTTCAACCAAAGTCACATTGATGGACAAACTTTTCATCATATCAATGAATTTCTTTAATTGGTTCTCATTTTCTTCCATTGCGAGCCTTTCAGAATATGGTGGAGGAGGTCTTGGCAAAGGAGCCTTGGCTTTGGGCACAACCATTTCCGGTATGTCTATCACATGCTCCCTAGACGGGTTCACATTATTTTGAGTCTCCTCCATGTTGTCATCAATGTCTATCCTCACCTCATCATTCACATTATCATCATTTACTTGCACATCATTTTTTGGCTCGTCATCATCTTGGAACAACACATCATCACTCACAATCTTCTTTGGATTAGAGGTACTAACAACACCACCTCTACCACTCCTTGTGGTCACCGCCATAGCATGGCCCATATTGTTCCCACCCTTCGGGTTTACTACCGTATCACTTGGTAGTGCCTCCTTAGGAAGAGTATTCAATGATTGAGAAATTTGACCCATTTGTACTTCCAAGTTGCGTATAGAAGTTTTGTGGGAGACTATTTGGGCATCAGAGTTGGCATTTCTTTCCATCATTTTCTTGAACATACTTTCTATCTGTCACATCTCATTGCTTGAAGAACTTTGCCATTGTGATGGATATGGAGGTGGGTTGTTGGGTTATTGATATACCGGGGGCCTTTGAAAGCCCGACCCATTTTCCTTGATTATTGTTGTTCCATCCCCCTTGATTTCCATTACCTCCCCAATTGCTATTGTTGCCGCCCCAATTTCCTTGGTTATTTTCTTGATTCCCCCAGTTTTGATTGTTGTTCCCCCAATTGTTTGGATTATTGTTATTTCCACTATTCCAATTCCCTTGGCCTTGGTTGCTCCAATTTTTGATTGTTTCCCTGTGTTCTCCACTGTTAATTTGGAGCATTACTTCATTGACCTTGGTAAGTATTGGCATACAAAACCTCTTCACTTAGATCATCATAAGAATCGTCTTGATTGTAACCACTACCACTTTGCTCAAATTGCTCTTGATTGTTTTTCACTTGTTGACCACGTTGGCTTCTCTTGTTGACCATTACATTCACTTCTTCCATGGCATTTACTTGCTTTGGCGCCAAAACCTGCTAAAGCTGAGCCTTCGCTAACTGATTCATAGTAGTTGTCAACTCTGATATGGCTTGTCCATGATCATGAAGTTCCTTGTGAAGGTGGATAACATTAGGGTCATCCTGAGAAACGTTGGCCCGACTTTGCCAACTTGAGGAGGTGTCCGCCATCTCATCTAGTATTTCACATGCTTCTGAATATGGCGTGTTTATGAAGTTACCCCCTGCGAGTTGATTCACCACACACTGGTTCGTTGTGTTGATACCCCTATAAAATGTTTGCTGGATCATAGCTTCAGTCATATAGTTGTTGGGTAATTCTTTGACCATTGTCCGGTACCGTTTCCAGATTTCATGTAAGGGTTCATTTTGCTCTTTTTTAAAAGTTAATATCTCATCCCTCAATGTTGTCATATGCCGCGGAGAGAAAAACGTTTCTATGAACTTCTCAGCCAACTCATCCCAAGTGGTGATGGAATGGTTGGGTAGTCTCTTAAGACAATCCAAAGCCTTCCCTCTAAGCCTCAATCTCAAAGCGTCCTCAGCTATATTCGTCTACTTGCTCCCCCAGCATGTGTCTACAAAACCTTTGAGATGCTTATATACGTTCTGATGTGGAGCTCCGGTGAACAAATCCCTTTGTTCCAATAGCGTAAGCATGACATTGGTTATTTGACAATTGCTTGCCCGAATCCGGGGCGGGACAATTGCACTTGTGTAGCCTTCATTGGGTAACACCCGATGTGTTGCCCTTGGAGGAGGTGGGGAAGGATTTGGCACGTTGTCATGAGACAAGCGGCCTCTTATTTGTACTTAAGGTTCAAGATTAACCTCATCCACTTCATTTTCATCTACCTCCTCCTCCTGAGGAATATGTCCGAGAACCTCTTTAAGAGCCATTTGGTACCTAAAAGCAATTGACACACAAAAGTTAAAAAAATGGAAGGAAAGAAAAACAAAACACACAAATAGTTAGATAGATAGCTAAGACCGTCTAACTCCTCGGCAACGGCGCCAAAAATTGATCGGTTCCAAACCTGCACTACTATTGAGTAGCGAGGATGGTCGATGTAATTTTACCCAACAAGGTCGGGATCGATTTCCACAGGGAGTTAATTGATTTGGAATTAGGTATTTATCTAAATCTAAATGTGTGTTTTGTTCCTAATTTCACTTTCACACATGTTGGTGTTGATTCTACTTCTAATTCTATTCTATTGTTTGCAATGATTAAATCTAAGTACAATATTTTTGGTGTTGGTTTTCAAGTGTTTAAAAGGACTAGGGTAGTGACTTTCGCCTAGGTGGATATCTAACGGGTATCATGAATCTAGGGAGAGCTTGATTAATTTGGGGTCATAATATAGCTAGCGCACCCAAGTACTCACTATATACCTCTCGATAGTTTGAGTGATTTTCCCAACTTGGCTTTCTCAAGTCCAAATGGGTATTCATGCAATCCAAATGATATTATCTCAAGTCGGGTATTATTATATCTAGGTTTAACCCTTTAATTGGGGCTATTAATTTCTTGAGTTCACCCCAATTTTTTGTTAGCGTAGTTTTCCTGGACTTAGTCCCTCTTTCTCAAGAAGATACTAAGTCAAAAAGTAATGAATCAGTGTTTGCAACCACTAATTCCACAATTCTAGCAAGAACTAGGCTAAATATCACTAACCCATAAAGATTCAAGTCCTAAAATCCAATACCCATTATACACCCACACTAGGTTTGGGTTACAACCCTAGCTATGGGTCTAGATACTCATGGAAATAGCAGAAATCAAAGATGAAAAGAAGATACAATGCATAATAATAGATTAAAAGATGAAAATCTAATGTTATAAGGTAAATCTTGTACAAAATTTCCCAAAAGGGAAGTTCCAGTCATCTCACGTGCTCAGCAAAAACATAACATAACCTAAAAATGACAAAAAGATGTATTTATACTAAGCTGTAATTTCTGGGCAAAAATACCCCTGCAAAGTCTCGTCGTCGCGTAATTATGATCGCGGTCGCACTCCTGCTTTCGCGGCCGCATATTCTGACCACGGTCCGCATTTTTAACTTCTAGATCTCGGCTGATCATGGTTTCGCGGACCACGTAATTTCCGTGGAGATGGCGTAGGAGACTTTCGCGGCCGCGTAATTTTGACGCGTACTGCACTACTTGTATTAGCTTGAAATGTGAACTCTCTGAACCTCAGAAACTGCGGTCCGCATAATTCCAATCGCAGCCACGCCAATGCTTTCGCGGTCGCACTTTTCTGACGGGATCCGCGTTCATGATATAGTCCAAAAATCTATCTCTCTGATTCTTCATTTCGCGGACCTCGAAATAGTGTTCGCGACTGCGTTAATACTTTCGCGGCCGCACTTTTCTGATGCGGTCCACGTTTCATATCTTTTGGCCTGGGATTGGTTTTTGTTCATGTTTTGACTCCTTTATGAGTTTATTATGGCTCATTTTGAAAAATCCCTGCAAGCAAGCAAATTACTTAGTTTCTGGGAATACCTTCATGCATTTTTGGCCCAAAACACAAGTAAAAGAGAGCAAATAATAGGCTAAAATTCCTATTTATCACGGTGTTGTGAACTACTCGACACACAAGGGTAATATCTAGCAATGTGCCTCGAATCACAACAAGTATAACAAGACCTCAGCTGCTAAGACTATTGGGCGGCAAACTGACCATGTTGACCTGAATAACCACCCTGAAAACTTTGAAGAGGAGGTGCACTGATAGGAGCTGGTGGTGCACATTAGGCTGGCTGATCAGAATAAGGCATATAAGGGCCACGACTACCTGGGGCACCGTGGAATGCCTGGAGTGCTGAATGAAATGGCCTGGGAGGATGGAATCGTTGAATCCACTAGAATGACGATGTCTCTTGTCTGACCCATGACCTCCCTGTCTGAGAACCATCTCAACTCACCTGGCGACATTATCCACATCCTGGAAAGAAATCTCACTCCTTGTCTCCTTAGCCATATGCAATCTTATAGAATGAGCAAGACTCTCAATGAACCTCCTCACCCTCTCTCTCTCTCTCTCTCTCTCTCTCTATGTCGGAGCAAAATAATAGCATGACGGGCCAAGTCCACAAAATGAGTCCCATACTGAGTAACAGTCATGCTGCCCTACTGGAGATGCTCAAACAGACAACGGCTCCCCTCCCTCAAGGTGATAGGCAGAAACTTCTCTAAGAAGATATGTGAGAACTGATCCCAAGTGAGAGCAGGCGGCTCAGCTGGTCTGGTCAATAAATAATCCCTCCACTATTTCTTGGCGGAACCAGTCATCTGAAAAGCAGCAAATTTGACCCTGTTGGTCTCCAATATACCCATGTTCTGAAGAACCTCATGACAACTATCAAAGTACTCCTGGGGGTCCTCTGAAGTGGCACAACTGAAATGAACTGGGAAAATCTTGGTAAACCTATCCAATCGTCACAAGGCCTCGGAGGACATAGCTAACCCATCACTGGGCGGTTCTGCAGCAACCAGCAGAACTACTCCAACTGGATGGGCTGCTGGAGATTGAAACTGGGGAGTCATCTGCT
The DNA here is from genome assembly GCA_005239525.1 of Nicotiana knightiana. Classification (NCBI taxonomy): domain Eukaryota; kingdom Viridiplantae; phylum Streptophyta; class Magnoliopsida; order Solanales; family Solanaceae; genus Nicotiana; species Nicotiana knightiana. The sequence continues at coordinate 58,344 of ML415001.1, forward strand.
CCGGAGTGTGGCTAGTGGGAGTCGGGGCTCCTCATCTTTCTGCTCTGGCACGACCTCTGCCCCTCGTAGAAGCTACTAATGGAGGATCCGGCTGCTGATCAGTTGAAGAAGTGGTACGTTTTCTCGCCATCTGCGAGAGAATAAGAACAGGGAAGTTCAATTAGTATTGAGAAAACAAAATCGCACGACATAGTTGAAATAAAATGAACTGGTTCCTAACTTTATAGCCTCTGGGAGATAAGTACAGACGTCTCTGTACCGATCCCCCGGACTCTACTAAGCTTGTCCATGAATTGTGAGACCTAAGCAACCTAGTGCTCTGATACCAACTTGTAACGACTTAAACTCCCACTGTCGGGAGCATGATCCGCCTAAAGTTGCACTTGCTAGGCAAACCAACATTAGAGATTCACCACATAAAAATCTTAAAACTTGCGGCGAATTGCTGCAGTTTAACACATGATAAATTAATAAGGAAATTAAAATTCATAACAACGTCGTGTATATAATATGTGTGTGTGTGTGTATCTTCCCATGATGTGGAATCACAACTCACAAACTACTATGATTTATCTAGAAATATTTGGCTAAAGGAAAAATACAATTGTCTATGAGTCAAAGAAAAATAGTAATATGAACAGATGGGAGGGGACTCCATGGACTGCGGACGTCGGCAAATCTACCTTGGGTCTCCTAAGTAAAGAAGTCAATAGTAATCTCAGAATCAGCTCGGACCGACACCTAGTTCTGCACAAAAAGTGCAAAATGCATAATCAGTACAACCGACCCCATTTACTGGTAAGTGCCGAGCTTAACATCGGTGAAGTAGTGACGAGGCTAGGATAAGACACCCATAACCTATACAGTGTAATCATACATGTAGCAACAATAGTAATAAGAGAAATAGAGCAGTAAAATTGGGAAGGGGACATGCTGAGGGGTTCACAATATAAGGAAATGAGAAGCAGTGATAAGAAAGAATCAACTGATATTCCTTTAACGGAGTAAACAAGTAAAAGCATTAATGAAAATTGCACGGCATCACCCTTCGTGCTTTTTACTCTCAATCTCACCATATGAAACAATAGAACGGCATGGCATCACCCTTCGTACATTAACTCTCTCATAATATAACACGGCATAACCCTTCGTGCATTAACACTCACAAAACATGGCACGACATCACCCTTTGTGCATTGACACTCACTCACAAACATTACATGGCATCACCCTTTGTGCTTTACACGCTTCCTCACCAAAATAAAGATCAATAACAACGGAGAGACGAGAAATATAATAAATCAGTATTATTTCAATATTTAATACCACAATATCAATCTCAACCTTGAAATAATACTCAACAATTGCCAAATTGTAGTAAAAATCGATAAGAGTCGCCTAACATAACAATTAGCTAAGCTAAGCATGAATAAGTTGATTAAAGGCTACAACAGTTACAAGAATAGGACTCACTCACATGCTATGACTTAAGAACAACACATAGGTGCTCATCACCTTACCTATAATGTAATTAACAACCAAACATGTAGCAAATAGTCATTTAGTACCTAATCCCTCAAGACAAAGTTAGACATGATACTCACCTCGATCTGCAGGCCACTTACTACTCAAGTACCGCTTATCCTCTAGAATTCACCTCCAACCCATTCTTATCTAGTCATAATTAGCTTAATAGCATCAATTATAGCTACATAAATCAATTTCAATGCACAATTATAGATTTCTCAAATATTCAAGTCCAAAATCGACCCTGGACCCGCTTGGTCAAACTCGAGGTTCGGACCAAAATTCGTTTACCTATTCACCCCCAAGCCCGAATATATAATTAGTTCCAGAATTCAACCCCAAATCGAGGTCCAAATTCCCAAATTTGCAAAACCCCAATTCTCGTAAAATCCCCAATTTCTACCCTTAAAGAACAAGATTTAGGACTAGGAATTCAATAAGTGACAATGGAAATTGAAGAAAATGATTTAAGAAGTGTAAACCTATGACTTGGTGTTGAATTCCCCCTTCAAAAATCGCCCTAGGTCGAGTTCTAGTAATGAAAAATGAAATTTGGGAAGAAGTTCCTTTTTTGTTCTGTTTTGAAAATCATTGGACAGGTCTTCATCGCGTTCGCGAGAGACCTGTCACGATCGCGATGCACAGTGATGAGAAAGGCCTTTGCGTTCGTGAAGAGTTTCACGCGTTCACGAAGGTCTTTCCCCCGACCTTCGCATTCACGAGCCTAAGCCTGCGTTCGCATAGAACAACTCGAAGATTCCCAGCGCTCCTCCAATACATTACGTGTTCGCATCTAGCCGGTCGCATTCGCGAAGAGCAAACCCCCCAACGCTCCGCGTTCATGACCCAAGCCTCGCGTTCGTGTAGAATAAATCCATCCCCACCCCAGCTTACACTTTGCAATCACGAGAGTGGCTTCGCGATTGTGAAGCACAAAATATCAGTGCACCAGAAACAGCAACACACCAGATTTTTCTAAGTGAAAATCATCTCGTAGCCTATCCAAAACTCACCTGAGCCATCGGGGCTCCAACCCAAACATTCACACAACTCTAAAAACAATCCTACGGACTTTCTCTTGCAATCAAATCTCCAAAACACATCAAATCAGTTCCGTTTCTCACCAAATCTTACAAATAGGGTATAAATATAATAACAGACCTATACCGGGATCCAGAACCAATATACGGACCCGATACTAACAATATCAAACATTAAGAAAAAATTTTAAAATAATTAATTTTCAGTTTTTAATTTTAGTAAAAAATTCATTTCTCGAGCTAGGAATCTCGGAATTTGATTCCGGGCATACGCCCAGATCCTATATTTTACTACGGACCTACCAGGACAGTCGAAACATGGGTCCGGGTCTGTTTACTCAAAACTTTAACCAAGGTCAACTAAAATCACTTTTAAAAGGCCAAAAACTATTATTTCTTCAATTTTCCACATAAAACGCAAATTGATGAGGGTAAAATGAGATTTTTATGGCTAAAGAGCGCAGAATAGAGTTCTAAAAGGTCATCAAAAATTTGGTTGTGCCCCGCATTCTTTGAGTTCCCCTGTGTATGTGTCCACACCTGTGGGAGATGCTATTGTAGTAAACCGTGTTTATCATTCGTGTATGGTCACCATTGGGAGTCTTGAGACTATTGTGGACCTTCTACTTCTTGATATGGTAGACTTTGATGTTATATTGGGTATGGATTGGCTATCACCTTATCACGCCATATTGGATTGTCACGCCAAGATGGTGAGCTTAGCCTTGCCAGGGTTGTCTCGATTAGAGTGGAAATGGACTCCTGGCCATTCTACTAGTAGGGTTGTCTCTTATATGAAGGCTCAGTGTATGGTCGAGAAGGTTTGTCTAGATTATTTGGCTTATGTCCATGATTCTAGTGTGGAGGTTCCTTCCATGGATTCTGTACCAGTTGTCCGAGAGTTTCCAGAGATATTTCCTGCAGACCTGTCGGGATGCCACCTGACAGGGATATCGACTTCTATATTGACTTTGTTCTAGGCACTCAACCCATTTCTATTATGCCATATCGTATGGCCCCGCCAGACTTGAAAGAATTGAAGGAACAGTTGCAAGATTTGCTTGATAATGGCTTTATTAGACCTAGTGTCTCGCCCTGGGGTGCGCCTGTATTATTTTTGAAGAAGAAAGATGGGTCGATGAGGATGTGCATTGATTACATGCAGTTGACCAAATTCACTATCAAGAACACGTATCCATTGTTGAGGATTGATGACTTATTTTATCAGCTTCAGAGTGCCAAGGTGTTTCAAAGATCGATCAGTTGAGGATTAGGGCACTCGAACAGCTTTTCAGCCTCGATATAGGCTTCATGAGTTTCTGGTGATGTCATTTGGGTTGACAAATGCCCCAGCAGCTTTATGGACTTTATGAACCGGGTGTTCAAGTTGTATTTGGATTTTTTGTGATAGTGTTTATTGATGATATCTTGATCTACTCCTGTAGTCGAGACGAGCACGAACAGCATCTTTCGATCATACTTCAGACTCTGAGAGACAACTAGTTATATGTTAAGTTTTCGAAGTGCGAGTTTTGGTTGGATTCAACCACTTTCATGGGGAAAGTTGCATCAGCAGAGGGTATTTATGTAGACCCTAAGAAGATTGAGGCAGTTCAAAACTGTCCTAGACCTACTTCAACCACGGAGATTCGGATTTTTTGGGTTTGGCGGGTTATTACCATCGGTTTGTGGAGGGGTTCTCATCTATAGCAGCCCTGTTGAACAGGTTGACCCAAAAGGTTGCCCTATTTAGATGGTCATACGAGTGTGTGGCGACCATCCAGAAGTTCAAGACTGCTTTGACTACGGCACCGGTGTTGGTGTTTCCCACAGGTTCAGGATCTTATACGGTATGTTGTGATGCATCTCATATTGGACTTGGTGCAGTATTGTTGCATGATGGAAAGTAATTGCATATGCTTCACGGCATCTGGAGGTTCACGAGAAGAATTACCATGTTCATGATCTAGAGTTGGTAGCCATTGTTCACGCGCTGAGGCATTATCTTTACGACGTGTCATGTGAGGTATTCACATATCATCGGAGTTTGCAGTATTTTTTCAAGCAGAAGCAGCTCAATTTTAGTTAAGGAAAGTGGTTGGAGCTATTGAAAGAATATGATATGACCATCATGTACCATCCCGGGAAGGCCAACGTGGTGGTCGATACGTTGAGTAGGAAGTCAGCTAGTATGGGCAGCCTTGTGTACATTCCAGTCGGTGAGAGACCACTTACATTAGATGTCATCCCTTCGCCAATCAATTCATGAGGTTGGATGTTTCTGAGCCCAGCCGTGTTCTAGCTTGTACAGTTTCTCAATCTTCTTTGTTTGAGCACATCATAGATCGACAATATGACGACCCCTATTTGCTTGTCCTTAGGGACACAGTGCGGCACGGTGGTGCCAAGTAGGTTACTGTTGGAGATGATGGATTTTTTAGGATGGAGGGTCGTATATGTGTGTCTTATGTGGATGGACTTTGTGATTTGATTCTTAAGCAGGCCCATAGTTCCCGGTATTTTATTCATCCGGACACCGCCAAGATGTATCAGCACTTGTGGTAGCATTATTGGTAGAGGAGAATGAAGAAAGATATAGTTGCGTATATGTCTCGGTGTCTAAATTGTCAGTAGGTAAAGTATGAACATTAGAGACCTGGTGGTTTGCTTCAGAAGTTAGAGATTCTTAGGTGGAAGTGGGAGCATATCACTATGGATTTTGTTGATGGACTCCCATAGACTCAGAGGAAGTTCAAAGAAGTTTGGGTTATTATGGACAGGCTGACTAAGTCAGCGCATTTCATTCCAGTTGTAGTTACTTATTATTTAGAGCGGTTGGAAGAGATTTATATCTACGAGATCGTTCGTCTTCATGATGTGCCAGTGTCTATCATTTCTAATCAAGGTACGCACTTCACCTCGCACTTCTGGAGGGAAGTACAACGTGAGTTGGGCACGTAGGTTGATCTGAGCACAGCGTTTCATCCTCAGATGGAGGAATAGTCCGAGCGCACTATTCAGATATTGGAGGATATGCTTCGCGCTTGTGTTATAGACTTCAGAGGTTCGTGGGATCAGTTCTTGCCGCTAATGGAGTTTGCCTACAACAATAGTTATCAGTCGAACATTCAGATGGCTTCCTATAAGGTATTATATGGTAATCGGTGCCGATCACCAGTCGTATGATTTGAGTCGGGGAGGCTCGATTGTTGGGTATAGATCTAGTACTAGATGCCTTCGATAAGGTTAAGATTATTCAGGATCGACTTCGCACAGCTCAGTCCAGGCAGAAGATTTATGCCGACCGTAGAGTTTGTGATGTTGCATTCATGGTCGGAGAGAGAGTGTTGCTCCGGGTATCACCCATGAAGGGTGTGATGAGGTTCGTAAAGAAGGTAAATTTAAGCCCTAGGTATATCGGACCTTTTGAGATCTTGAGCTAGTAGGAGAGGTGGCTTACAGACTTGAGTTGCCACCTGGTTTATCAGTCGTTCATCTTGTGTTCCATGTGTCCATGCTCCGAAAGTATCATGGTGATCCATCCCATGTGTTAGATTTCAGCACTATCCAACTGGACAAGGATTTGACCTATGAGGAGAAGCTGGTGGCTATTCTAGCTCGGCAGGTTCGTTAGTTGAGATCGAAGAGTTATCCTTCATTTCTAGTGTAGTGGAGAGCTTAGCCCGTTGAGGCAGCTACCTAGGAGTCCGAGTCACACATGCGGAGTAGATATCCCTACATTTTCACCAGTTCAGGTACTTTTCTATGTCCGTTCGAGGACGAACAATTATTTTGTGGAGAATGTGATGACCCGATATGTCATATCGTGTTTTGAAACCTAATTATGTGATCTGAAGCCTTAAAATCATGTTTTTGCCTTCCTCGATTGCCATGTGCAGTCTGGGCATCTTTCCGGAAAGATTATAAGTTAAAAACAATTAAAAATAAGAAATTTTGCCCAAACAAAACTTCATTTGAGTTGACTTCGGTCAACATTTTTGGTAAACAGTCCCGAATTCGCATTTTGACGGCCCTGGAGGGTCCATATCGTTATTTGGGACTTGGGTATATGCGCGGAATCGAAATCAGAAGTCCTTAGCCCGAGATATCGGACTTTGTCAAAATTTGGAAGAAGTTAAAGGCTTAATGAAATGGAAATGTTTGAATTTTCGATATCGGGTCTGTATTTTGGTTTCAGAACCCGGTATAGGTCCAATACAATATTTATGACTTGTCTATGAAATTTGGTGAGAAACAGAGTTGGTTTGACGTGATTCGGACATCCGGTTGTGAAAATAGAAGTTTCAAAGTTTTTTGAAAATTTCATTTGATTTGGTGTTCAATATGTAGTTCTAGGTGTTATTTTGGTGATTTGATCACGTGAGAAAGTTTGTATGATGTTTTTAGACTTGTGTGCACTTTTGGTTGAGAGCCTTGGAGAAGTTTGACTTGGAGAAGTTGCTGGTGTTTCAGATCTTGTTGCAGGCCTCTAATTTCGAATTTGTGACCTCTGAGGGGTTCCCATTTGCATGCTACTCATCGCAAATGCGAAGAGTAGCTGGGCCACCTTATGTTTGCATTTGCTAACTTTTCCCCGCATTTGCGATGTGGACTGGGAGGGGGCATTCTTCGCATTTGCGATCACTGGGTCACATTTGCGGTTAGCCCAGTTCACATTTGCGAACATTTCTTTGCATTTGCGAAGGAAGCAGAAATGTGGGATTCTTCACAAATGCGATGGACTTCTCGCATTTGCGGGCCCAGGTCGCATTTGCAACATCTGCAGCTAGGTAAATATGACTTAGACGGGATTTTTCTCTCATTCTTCAAATTTTCAAAATCTAAAGCCTTAGAGGCGATTTTCAAAGACTCCTTCTTCCCCAAATCATTGGTAAGTGATTCTAAACTAGTTTCATTTAATCTTTCACTACTTTTTCTAAGATTTCAACCTAAAATCTAAAGTTTTCATGGTGGAAATTGAGGGTTTTTGGGCAGAATTAGGGATTTGATAAATTGGGGATTTAGACTTCAAATTGAGGTCGGATTCCAAAACCAATTATATAACCAAGTTTAGGGTGAATGGGTAATTGAGTTTTGGTACGAATTTCGGGTTTGGACCAAGGGGGCCCGGGTGTTGACTTTTGTTGACTTTTTTAATAATGACCTAAATTGAATTCTTTACAAACGTGGGTAGTTACTAAGACTTAATTTGAATCGATTGGTTGGTAATTTTCTAGATTCTATTTGTTAGGGGGCTTGTTTGAAAGGAAAAGTTGTGAGTGAGCTTTGAGTTGGTCGTTGGAGCAAGGTAAGTGTTGTGGTTAACCTTGGCTTGAGGGATTAGGGCTTATTTTTCTATTTTCTACGTGTTTAGATGTTCGGTACAACGTATAGGTGATGTGACGAGTACCTATGTGTTGTTGTCGGTTTATAGCATGCGGGTGGGTCTATCTCCCTATTGTCATTTGTCTGTTGTTTTGGTAAGGGAGAGTGTTAATGCATGAGGGTGATGTCGTTCCATGTTATGAGAGTTAATGCATGAAGGGTGATGTCGTGCCATATTGTGAGTGTTAATGCACGAAGGGTGATGTCGTGACATGTTATGAGAGTTAATGCACAAAGGGTGATGTCATGTTGTTTCTATTGATTATATGGTGAGGTTGAGAGAAAAAGCACGAAGGGTGATGCCGTGTGTCACGACCCAAAATCCGTTAAAGGTCGGGATGGCGTCGGACACCATTGTCAGGCAATCCAACACTGAACAATTAATTTAATTCTCATTTTAATATTTTTTAAATCATGAATTTCCTTCAATTTAACTAGTAAATATGAACTTTACAGAATAATAATGATGTTTTCCAATTTCAATACCGAATATCCCCTAATCATCCCAGAACCCGGTGTCACAAGTACATGATCATTTAATAGGAAGTAAAATAAAATACAAATAACTGTCTAGAATACAAAATTCGGATAGAAGAGAAAATACAAGAACTCTGAAGGAGACTTTGTTGGCTGCTGATCGTCTCATAAGATGCAGCTCACCTAAGTCTCTGCATACGTACACGCCTCTGCTCTTACAAGGCCACTAATCATACATTTCACCAGCACAAAAATGTGCAGCAAGTGTAGTATGAGTACGAAAACAACACGTACCCAATAAGTATCTAGTCTAACCTCGAAGAAGTAGTGACAAGTGGTCGGCTTCGACACTTACTAATGGCCAACAATATGATAATTATGAAATTTCAATTAAGCATGATATACAACAATAAGACTCAGGATAAGAAGTAACTGAACAAGTCTACACCATATTTAATAGCTTAAACCACTTCCTTCCTTTAAGACATATGATCGCACAAACAATGAATTTATACCAATTATAAATTTGACTTCCAGTTCTGTTATCACACATAAATACCACCGAGGACGTTCGACCCGATCCAACATAAATGTAAATTGTGTAATGCCGGGTGCCGAACGGCGTGAACAATAGATGCATCTATTAACCTGCCGAGGCAATCGGCCCGTTCCCATGAGAATACTATATGGAATTACCAGCTCGTGGATCATACTTGCGACGCACTCAAATATAAATTTAAGTAATTACCCCGCTCACGGGTCATACTTGTGACACGGTTACACATATTTTTCTTAAGTTATTATAGTATTCTTCCATTCCTTTCAAAAATATGAAATTCAAATGAAAACTTTTAAGATCCCAATTTTTCCTCAATTTCAACTCCTTTAAAAACATTTAATAATCAAACTCAATACTTCTCCTTCTCAAGGCAAAAATAAACATAAATCAATAACAATATCAACAAGGCATGATGTAGGCCTAAAACTACCCGGACATAGGCATAGCTAGTAGCTATGTACGGACTCTCGTCACCGCGTGCGCACGTAGCCCTCACAAATATAAGCACAAACTAATTTAGTTCACCTATGGGGTTAATTTCCTCTTACAAGGTTAGAAAGGAGACTTACCTTGCTCCGAAATTCCATAACCGACTCCAACACCTTTCTAGCATCTCGAACCGATGCCTATCGCTCCAAAACTAGCCAATAAATGTGCAAATCCATAAATACACACTCTAATACTTATTATAGTCCAATTTATAAAATTCCTAACTCCGCTCGAAAAGTCGATAAAATCACCCTCAGGCCAACATGTCTGGATTCCTAAAAAATTTTGAAGATAAACTTTACCCATAACCTATATATATATATATATATATACTGAACTCGGGCAACACCTACAGATGAGGTCTACCCGTCTGTCTGTTTGAACCTGCATGCATGAAATGCAGTGTCCCTATAAAAAAGGACGTCAGTACGAAATAATGTACCGAGTATGCAAGGAAATAATATAACTTAGAGCTGAAACTGAACTGATAATATAATAGATGAAAGTAACTGGGAGTCAAAGATAATCTGAAGATATGCTCACGTGTTGATACTGACTCAACTCTCTCAATATAGTAAGTAAAATAGTTTTTCGGTCTTATAAGGCTCGGTATATGTATATATTATGCTCTGTCGTAGTATGATCGCTCATAGGCGCTAGGAAAAACCAGGCTCTGTATCTCGGCCATGTTGAGCTCGCTCACAGGCTCTCAACCACAGTAGGCTCGGTATATAACTTACCATCTGATCAGAGGTTGCCCAATAGGGGACTGCCCCTCGATTATACCTCGATGGTAATGAAAATACTGTAATACTATATATATAGGCTCTTTTCTCTCTTGATTGGAAGAAGACAATACTCAACTGAATATGAAGTCCCGATAAGGAGAATGTTGTAACTTATGAGACTAGGATGATGTGTATAATTTCCTGAGTATGAACTTCTCTTTATGCTTCATACTCAAACACATGTAATTACAAGATCATGCCTAAATGAAGGATGGGCTTAGCCTTAACATACCTGGAGTAGGAAAAATCCATATGATATTCTTGGAAAAGGTTGAATCGTACTCCTTTAGAATAGAAAAATCTTACATTACTAAGGTGCTAATAAATCTCATTGTTTGTTGAAAACTTGTTGGATTCAGTTTAGCGTCTATTTTGANCTTCTCAAAAAGCCTCTAGTATAATGGCCATAACTGTTTGTAAAAAACTCTAAATGACAACAACAACAACGACCCAGTATAGTCCCACAAGTGGGATCTGGGGAGGGTAGTGTGTACGCAGACCTTACCTCTACCCCGATAGGATAGAGAGGCTATTTTCGATAGAACCTCGAAAGACAAAAGAGACAATATATCGGTACCATCATGGAAATAATACCAACAACACAAGAACCAATGAATAGATGAAAGGTAGAAATAATGATCAGTAAAAAAGACCAGGCACTATGAAAATGGAAGAGTAGTGTAAACACAGCACTGACCAATAGCTCATATCATCCTAGCCTCACACTGGTGACTAAATATGCTCAACTACCTCCAAACCCACAACCTTAATGCTCGACCTCCACAGCTTCCTATCGAGTGCCATGTCCTCGGAGATCTGGAGTCTCGCGATATCCCGCTTGATCACTTCTCCCCAATACTTATTAGGTCGCCCTCTACCACTCCTCGTACCCACCAATGCCAACCACTCGCACCTCCTTACTGGGGCATCTAAGCTCCTCCTCTGAACGTGCCCAAACCATCTGAGTCTTGCTTCCTACATCTTGTCATCAATAGGAGCCACGCCCACCTTCTCCCAAATATCTTCATTCCTAATTTTATCCATCCTAGATGATAAATGGTTTAATTTAATGCAAAACTAGATCCAAGATCTACATGTTTCAACTTTTGGTCATCTCCCAATTCCTTATAGATTTTGAGATATAAGCTGCCAAAGTCAGCCATGTGCAACAGATATTTCTTCTTCATCTTCCCATACAGCATGTAGTGTACCAAACATAACATCAAAAATTCAAATGCTAAATGGTTTATCTTTATGAAAACTAGACACAAAGTGCTACAACTTTTGATTTTTGATCATCTCCAAATTCCTTATAGATTGCGAGATATGAGCCTCCAAAGTCAGATTTGCGTAACAGAGATTTCCTCCTTCGCGAACGCGAGAGTCTCCTCCAGAACAGGAAGAACAAAATCCCATAAGCTAAATCCTTCTTCGCGAAAGCGAGAGGATCCTTGTGAACGCAAAGAACAACACCAAAAACCAGCATCAGCTATTGCAAAACAGCCCGAAATGATCTGAAACACACCCGAGGGCTCCCAGGACCCCTTACAATCAGACAAACTAGTCCCATAACATAACACGGACCTGCTCGAGGACTCAAATCACATCAAACAACATCAAAATCATACATCGCACCCCAATTCGAGCTTAATGAACTTTAGAACTTCAAACTTCTACATTTGATGTCAAAACCTATCAATCACGTCCGATTGACCTCAAATTTTGCACACAAGTCACATTCGACATTACAGACCTACTCCAACTTCCGAAATCAGAATCCAACACTGATATCAAAAATCCACTTCCGATCAAACGTTCAAATTTCTAACTTTCGCCAAATGACCCCAAAATGACCTACGTACCTTCGAATTCACTTCCTTATGCGCTCCCAACACCATAATCACCATACGGAGCTGTTTCCGGACTCAGAATCCCAAACGGGCATTGATAAAATTGAAATACCTCAACCCAAATTTATGAAATTCTTCCAAAATGCCAATTTCCACAATAAGAGTCGAAACGATCCCGGGTCATCCAAAACCCAATCCGCCATACGCCCAAACCTAAAATCATCACGAACCTGTTGGAACCTTCAAATCCAAATTCCGAGTTTGATTACTCAAAAATCACACTTTAAGTCAATTCCTCCAACTTAAGGCTTCCGAATTTAGAATTTTCTTTCTGAATCAACTCCGAACTTCCCGAAATTCAATTCCGACCATGCATACAAGTCATAATACCTAAAGTGAATCTACTTATGGCATCAAATCATCGAGCGACGCGCTAGATCTCAAAACAACCGATCAGGTCGTTACACCGTGCATTTTCTTTTACTGTGTTTACTTGTGCTTATCGGTTCAAGGCATATTGGTTGACCAAGTTCTTATTACAGCTGTGAATCTTTATCTTGTGATCCCCTCAGCATGTCCCTTTCCCGATATTAGTTTTCTAGCTTTTACTTGCCATTATCTTTGTACATATACTGTTAAATTGCATAGGTTTATTTGTAGGTGTCTTGTCATAGCCTCATCAGTACTTTGCCGAGGTTAGACTCGACACTTACCAGTACATGAAGTTGGTTGTACTGATACTGCACTCTGCATTTCTTGTGCATATTTTGGTATTGGCCCGAGCTGACCGTGAGGTTAGCTGCTGGATTGCTTGACAAGAGACCCAAGGTAGCTTTGTTGGCATCCATAGACCTTGAAGTCTCTCCCTTGTCTTAGTATTTTACTGTTTCTTCTCCTTTAGAACAGTATATTTCCTTTCAGACTCTGTTTGTCGTTAATCATAGTAGCTCATCAGTTATGACTCCAGATCCTAAATATTTCAAATATTATGGGTTTATGCTATTATGCAAAACAATTTTAATTTATGTTCATCTTAATCATTATTATTATTAAAATTGGTTAAAGTTTGTGTTAAGAATCCTCTAATGTTGGCTTGCCTAACAAGTGAAATGTTAGGCGTCATCACGGTCCCGGCAGTTGGAATTCCGGGTCATGACAAGCTTACCTAGTCTTAGAGACTAAGTTCCATCACAACGCCTGTGGTGGGATTTTGGGTCGTGACAAAATTGATCTTCCACTATATACAGGTTAATTTTGAAGAAAAATTATGCCTGTCATGCTACTGAAAAACTTAGATACATCGAATAGCTTATGTAATAGCATAGATGGTATATAAAAGTTTTGACAATAACGCCATACATACAAAAATTATGATATTGGTCAACGTGCTTCTGAGTATAGTATTATCCCTGAATTCAACTTTCGTCTTTCGAAACTAAGGAATATCCTTTTAAATTTGTGTAAAAATAATTTTTAGTATGTTTATGCTTTGCAAATATAATAAATAAAGCACAAGGACAAACATCCTAAATTTGGACTATACTTACCGCAATATGTTTTCTTGCATGAACAACTGTATGTTGCACTTTCAAAAGGGATATCAGGATCGACAATCAGAGTTCTGGTTAAGGCAGACAACCAAAGCATTAAGAGGAAATATACACGAAAAAATATTATCCACAAAGAAGTGTTCGTTAAGATACGATCACATTAAATACTTTTAAAATATAATACATAATTATCTAACTAACATGACAAAATTGGCCATTTGTGTAAGTTTTGATGATGTACTTTTATTTTCAATTCATGTGTTCTGCTAATGTAATAATATTTTTCTGCATTTAGATGATTGTTGTATTATTATTCATAAAATTTCTCTCACTAATTAATTTTTATAGTTCCTTCATATAAATAAATATTTAAATCATTACGTGTCATTATTAATGTGCAACGCACGTTTATAAATAATAGTATTGTATTAAAAGCACGAAGACCCTTAGTTAAATATCGTTCATCTTTTTTACCCTTTAAAAATAGATTTTATATTGGACAAACTTGTATTTATAATTTACTTATTTTCTTAATATTTAGGTGTAACAACCTAACCGGTCGTTTTGCTTTCAAGAACCCAGTAGCCCTAAATAAGACTTCCCGTACATTCTTTTATTGATTTATGACTTGTGGGGAGGATAGATTCGGAGATTTGGAGAGTTTGGAGTGAAATCAGAATGCTTGGTTCCTTAAGGTTGGCCAAAAGGTCCAAGTTTGACTTCGGTCAATATTTTGAGTAAACGACCTCGGAATCTAGATTTGACGGTTCAAATAGGTTCGTATAATGATTTCGTACTTGGACGAATGCTCGGAGCGGGTTTCAGACGACCCGGGAGCATTTCGGCGCCTAATAGTGAAAGTTGGTCCTTAGAGGTTTTAGAAGTTCTTCAAATTTGGGCTGGAACGTGTTTTGGTGATATCAGGGTCCGAATGGAAATTCGAGACCAGGAATAGTTCCTTAATGCCATTTAAGACTTGCACGCAAATTTTGGTGTCATTTCGAGTAGTTTAATTACATTTCATCGCATTGGGAGTGAAATGAAGAACTTGAAACTCTTAAGTTTGATTCATGCGTTTTAGGTGGCGATTCTTAGTTCTAATGTTGTTTCGGGCATTCCGAGAATTCAAGCGAGTTTGTCTTATGATTTTAGATTTGTTGGTATGCTTGGACGGGGCCTCGGGGTCCCCGGATACCATTCGGCCGTTGCGCGAGTCGAGCTCAAAGCTTAAAAGATCTACTGGTGCACCAGGTCTGGTGCGACCGCACCTGCAGTTGGGCAGCCGCAAGTGCGAGCTCGCAGGTGTGAGCCTCAAGTCGCAGGAGCACGGGTGGAAGGCCAGCCAGGCACTGCAGGTGCGGAAGCCTCAGTGTACATGCACGACCACAGGTGCGGATAGGCTCTCAAAAGCGGCCCTTTTTGCCCGCAGATGCGAAGCGTGGACAGTCGAGGGAAAGGCGCACCTGTGAGGCATTTGCCACAGGTGCAGGACCGTAGATGCAGCCAAGGTATCGCAGGTGAAAAAATCGTTGGGGAAAAGTGTTCATTTAATACAGGACTTAGGCCATTTCTAACTTATTTATTCCAACTTTGGGCGATTTGAGAGCTCTTGAGAAGGGGATTTCAACCTAGCCTTGTGGGGTAAGTAAGTTATACCTAATGTGTGTTTAATACATAGTTCATGGGTAGATTTTAACATGTAAATTAATGATAATCATGGGTTTAGAGGAAAACCTAGGGTTTTGGTAAAAATGGAGTTTTGCCACAAAAATGGTTATATGGGAATATATATATTTATGTTCCTTAGGTTGTGGATAATAACTTTCTTCAAATATTTCCGGAATCCGGGCATGTGGGCCCGGGGTGAATTTTAGGAATATTGAAAATTAGGTTGGGATATCATTTAAATGGTGAAATTATAACTTAGAGAAAATTATATATTTATGTTCCTTAGGTAGTGGATAATAACTTTCTTCAAATATTTCCGGAATCTGGGCATGTGGGCCTGGGGTGAATTTTAGGAATCTTGAAAATTAGGTTGGGATATCATTTAAATGATGAAATTATGAATTTTTGAGCATAGATTGATTAGTTTATGTAATGTTTGACTAGTTTCGAATCGTTTGGCATCATGTTTGGAGATTTGAGCGCATTCTTGAAGTGAGAAGTAAGCTTTGAGACGAGGTAAGTCTCTTTTCTAACCTTGTAAGAGGGAAATTTCTCCATATGTGAATTTAATTGATATGTGATTATATGTAGGGCCTACATACGCACTAGATGACTAGAATTCGTACGCAGCTACTAACTATGCAAATGTCTGGGTAGTTAGGCCTACATCATGCCGTATTGATATAGTTACCAATTTATGTTTATTGATTTCCTTGAGAAGTAGTGGAATTTAGTATTAGCTAAACATTTAGGAGGAGGTTGAAATTGTTATAAAAATCGGAACCTTAAAGGTTGTCATTTGAACTTCGTATTTTGAAAAGAATGGAAGAATACTAAAATAATCTAAGAAATCTATATGTAACCTCATCGCAAGTATGATTAACGACCGGGGTAATCTTTTACATTTATATTTTACCACTTCGCATGAATTATTCGCGAGCGGCGTATTTCTTTAAATTTATGTTTGACCGCGTCACATGGATGATTCGCGAGCGGGGTAATAGATGCATCTATGGTTCGCGTTGTTTGACCCTCGACAATGCACAGTTTACATTTTATGTTGGATCGGGCCGAACGTCCTCGGTGGAATTTATGTGTTATAATAGTTCTGGAAGCCCTTTTATTTATTTTTGTAAATTTATTGTTTTGGAGGATATTTGTTTAAATAAAGGAAGTGTTCAGAATCTTCATTTTGATGAAAAAGTCTTTCAGTTGTTTTCGCATTCTCATTTTTTATTATTTCTACATATTGTGCTTATTTAGACAGTAGGCTATTATATGGTTTTGTATATTCTACTAGATTGCCTATTTACTGGTGACACTAGGTCTTGGCACACACATTAGTAGACTTTGATGCTTTGGGGTTGTTTTTAAATGATTACAGTTCCATTTATTGTTCTGCCTAAATCATGTTACATCGGTAAATATTAAAGATATTTTCAGTTAGCATAGAGTCTTATTCACTTAGTGGTTTTCTCTATTTAAGTTGTGATTGGTTATTCAGTGTTGGCTTGCCTAACAATGGTGTTAGGCGCCATCACGGCCTTCTACGAAATTGGGTCATCACAACATGGTATCAGAGTTGTAGGTTCACGTAAGTCTCACAAGTTATGGTCAGGTCTGATAGAGTATTGCGGATCGGTGCAGAGACATTCGTACTTATCTTTGAGAGGCTATAGGATGTTAGGAAACTACTCTTTATTCATCCACTATTGTGAAATTGATGGCATACTAAGTTTTTTCCTTCTATTCTCTCACGGATGGTGAGGACGCGTACGGCAGACATTCCAGACCCAGGAGGAGCTGCTCCCCTATTGCTAGAGGATGAGATAGAGGTCGGGGGAGAGCACTGGCTCGAGGTAATGGGCGAGGGCGTCCCAGAGTTTCTCCAGTAGCACCACCAGTGGATCTAGTGGAGGATCTTGTTATTTAGGAGCAGGGAGAGGTGCCTGCCGCACAGCCAGCCCCGGTAGACTTCATGACAGCACCGGGATTTCAGGAGGTCATGGATCGTATGATGCGGTTCATGGATAATATGACTCAGGCTGGTTTATTCCCAGGGGACCCAGCTACATCTCAGGTAGGAAGAGGATCACAGAGCCCTACTACTCATACTACTCAGGCTCCTGGGCACGCAGCTGCAGTATATCAGATTCCAGGCACACTACTCGTGGCCGGAGCCTACCCAGTAGCAACAGTTGCACCCGACCCTAGACCAGTTGCGCCCGGCGAGTCGCAGAAGCTCTTGGATAGGTGGATTAGGCTCACCCTCCAGTATTTGAGGGTGAACTACATGAGGATCCCCAGGACTTTATTGATAGGTGCAGGGACAAACTGTACAACATGAGCATATTAGCGTCTCATGGGATAGATTTCACTACCTTCCAGTTAGAGGGGAGGGCCCGTAGATGGTGGAAGTCTTATCTTCTTGGCAGACCAGCAGATGCTCCTCCCATGACTTGGGACAAGTTTACACAGCTTTTCTTGGATAGATATATTCCACCCTCTCAGAGGGAAGATTTGCAAGGTTAGTTCGAGCAACTTGAGCAGGGTAAGATGTCAGTGATCGATTATGAGGCGAGATTCTCTGAGTTGTCTCGCCATGCACTTATAATACTTCCTACCGATGAAAAGAGAGTGTGGAGATTTGTTGCAGGGTTGCACCCCACTAATCGGGATAGCATGGACCGGGAGGTTGTGATGGGCACAGGTTGCCAGCTAATGGTGGATATTTCCCGGAGGATTGAAGGCTAGCTCCAGAGGGCTAGAGAGCAGATGCAGCTGGATAAGAGGACTCGATACTGTGGAGAGTTTAGAGGTTCCCCGACTAGGGGCAGAGGCCAGTTGGGGAGGGGTCAGCCTAGTAGACCCACATATTCAACACCACCACCTCCCTATGTCGCTCTAGGGAGGCCTTATTTCAGCGCCATCCTAGAGAGTCATATCGCTCACCATCCATTCAGGGTCCTTCCAGTGGGTATTCAGGTCATCAGAGTCAGAATTCGGGGTAGCAGTCTATGGTGCCGAGAGGCTGTTAAGAGTGTGGATACCCAAGTCACATGAAGATATCTTGTCCCAAGCTTCGGGGAAAGGCAGTACAGCAGGGCAAGCAGCCCATGATTTCAGCACCAGTTGCCCAGCCGCCCAGAGGCGGGGTACAGGCTGGTAGAGGCCATCCTAGAGGTGGAGGCCAGGCAGGGAGAGGTCAACCAGGTAGTGTTTAGTCAAGAAGAGGCCAGCCAACCTGCGTTCCAACAAGATTCTATGTTTTCCCGGACAGACCATATGCAGTAGCCTCAGATGTTGTGATCATAGGTGTTATTTCAGTATGCGGAAGGGATGCTTCATTATTATTTGATCCAGGGTCTATCTATTCATATGTGTTATCTCTGTTTTTCCTGCATATTCCTCGAAAGTCGTTGGGCACTCTTGTTTATGTGTCCACTTCTATAGGTGATTCAGTGGTTGTGGATCAGATCTATCGGTCATGTGCGGTCATATTCTATGGTTACGAGATGAGAGACCTTCTGTTACTTGATATGATCGACTTTGAGGTCATCCTGGGCACGGACTGGTTATTTCCATATCACACTATCCTTGATTTTCATGCCAAGACTGTTACCTTGGCAATCCCAAAGTTGCCGAGGTTGGAGTGGAAGGGTTTATCTATCAGTACATCCACTCGAATTATCTCTTTTCTTAAGGCTCGACATATGGTCGAGAAGGGTTGTTTGTCTTATCTATCCTATGTCCGGGACACTATCACAGAGTCGGTGGTTGATTTAGTGCTAGTGGTCCGGGAGTTCGCCGATGTGTTTCCTTCTTACCATCCAGGCATGCCGCCAGATCGTGATATTGATTTCTGCATTGACTTGGTTTCAGGCACCCAGCCTATATCTATTCCATTGTACTGTATGGCTCCGAAAGAGTTGAAAGAACAGCTTGAAGAGTTGCTAGCAAATGGATTTATCCGACCGAGTGTATCACCTTGGGGTGCACCAGTATTATTTGTGAAGAAGAAATATGGGACCATGCATATGTGTATTGACTATCGCTAGTTGAGCAAAGTTACCATCAAGAACAAGTACCCGTTGTCGTGCATCGATGATCTGTTTGACTAGTTGCAGGGTGCTAGGGTGTTTTCTAAGATTGACTTGAAATCAGGTACCGTCAGCTGAAGATTCAGGACTCAGATGTTCCAAAGACTGCCTTCCGTACTAGATATGGTCATTATGAGTTTCTAGTGATGTCCTTTGGCTTGACTAATGCCCTGGAGGCATTGACTTGATGAACAAGGTGTTCAAGCCTTATATTTAATCCTTTGTTATCATTTTCATTGATGACATCTTGATTTACTCACGTAGCCTGGGGGAGCACGAGCAGTATTTGAGAGTAGTGCTGCAAACTTTGCGGGAACAGAAGTTGTATGCTAAGTTCTCTAAGTGTGAGTTTTGGTAAGATTCAATGGCATTCCTGGGTCATGTTGTATCAGGCGAAGGTATTAAGGTGGATCCCAAGAAGATTGAAGCAGTTCAGAGTTGGCCTCGCCCTACTTCAACGATTGAGACCAGAAGTTTCTTGAGGTTAGCAGGTTATTATCGCCGGTTTGTGGAGTGTTTCTCATCCATTGCAGCACCTTTGACTAGATTGACCCAGAAGGGTGCTCCGTTCCGATAGTTTGAGGAGTGTGAGACGATCTTTCAGAAGCTCAAGATAGCTTTGACCACAGCACCAGTTCTAGTGTTGCATTCTGGTTCGAGGATGTGTACAAATCATTGTGACGCTTCACGCGTTAGCTTGGGATGTGTATTGATGCGGGAGGGACGAGTTATTTCATATGCTTCGCGTCATCTGAATCCCCATGAGAAGAATTACCCTGTGCACAATTTGGAGTTGGCCGCAATTGTTCATGCTCTTAAGATTTGGAGGCATTGCTTATATGGGGTGTCTTGTAAGGTTTATACCGACCACCGCAGTTTGCAGCACTTGTTCAAGTAAAGGGATCTTAATTTGAGTCAGCCTAGATGGCTTGAGTTACTGAAGGATTATGACATCACCATTCTTTATCATCCGGGCAAGGCAAATGTGGTTGTCGATGCCTTAAGCAGGATGGCAGAGAGTATAGGTAGCTTGGCATTCATTTCAGCGGAGGAGAGCCCACTAGCTTTGGACATTCAGCCCTTGGCTAACAGACTTGTGAGGCTAGACATTGCAGAGCCCATCCAAGTTCTTTCATGTGTTGTTGCTCAGTCTTCATTATTAAAGCAGATCAAGGCTCGGCACTTTGATGATCCACATTTGGGAGTTCTCAGAGAGACGGTACTACAGGGTGGTGCCAAAGAGGTTTCTATTGGCTGGATGGTGTTCTGCTACTTCAAAGTCGCTTATGTGTTCCTAATATAGACGGCTTGAGATAGAGGATTCTAGAGGAGGCACACAGTTCACGGTATTCCATTCATCCAGGTTCTACGAAGATGTATCGTGACCTGAGGCAGCATTATTGGTGGCAGCGGATGAAGAAATACATAGTGGAGTATGTACCTAGGTGCCTAAATTGCCATCAGGTTAAGTAAGAGCACCAGAGGCCAGGAGGTCTACTCCAGCAGATGACTATACCTGAGTGGAAATGGGATCTCATCACTATGGACTTTGTAGTTGGGTTTCCACGGGCTTTGCAGAAGTTCGACGCATTTTGGCTTATTATTGACAGGTTGACCAAGTCAGCACACTTCATTCCAGTAGCCACTACTTACACTTCAGAGAGGTTGGCTCAGATTTACATTCGGGAGATAGTTCGGTTTCACGGTGTGCCTGTGTCCATCATATCAGATAGAGGTCCTCAATTCACTTCGCATTTCTGGAGAGCCGTACAGAGTGAGTTGGGCACCTGTGTGGAGCTCATCATTGCATTCCATCCACAGATCGATGGGCAGTCAGAGCGGACAGTTCAGATATTGGAGGACATGCTCAGAGCATGTGTGATTGATTTTGGAGGGTAGTGGGATCAGTTCTTTCCCTTAGCCGAGTTTGCTTACAACAACAGTTACCAGTCCAGCATCGAGATGGCTCCATTCGAGGCTTTGTATGGTCAGCGATGTCGTTCTCCCATTGGGTGGTTTAAGCCTGGCGAGGCCAAGTAATATGGTACATATTTGGTGAAGGATGCCTTGGAAAAGGTAAAGTTGATCTAGGAGAAACTTCGCACGGCACAGTCCAGACAGAAGAGTTATGCGGATCAGAAGGCGCGGGATATGTCATTTATGGTGGGCGAGAAAGTGCTCTTGAAGGGTATTATGAGGTTCGTGAATAAGGGCAAGTTTAACCGTAGGTTTATAGGCCCATTTGAGGTGTTGAGGAGTGTTGGGGAAGTTGCTTATGAGCTCACTTTACCTCCCAACTTATCATAAGTTCATCCAGTTTTTCACGTGTCTATGCTCCGGAGATATCACGCCGACTTATCCCATGTGTTAGACTTTAGTACTATTCAGTTAGATGAGAGCTTGTGATACGAGGAAGAGCCAATTACTATTGTTGATAGACAGGATCGCTAGTAGAGATATAAGAGGGTTTCCATAGTGAAGGTCTAGTGGAGGGGCCAACCAGTCGAGGAGGCAACTTGGGAGTCCGAGAAGGACATGAGGAGAATATATCCACACTTGTTCAGCACTCTGGGTATGATTCTAGACCCGTTCGAGAATGAACGTTTGTTTAAGAGGTGGAGAATGTAATGAATCAACCGGTTGTTTTGCTTTCTAGATCCCCGTACCCCTAAATAAGAATTCACGTACTTTCTTTTACTTATTTATGACCTGCAGGGAGGATTGGAGTGAAATCAGAACGCTTGGTTCCTTAAAGTTGGCTAAAAGGTCCAAGTTTGACTTCGGTCAACATTTTGAGTAAACGACCTCGGAATCAGGATTTGACGGTTCCAACAGGTTTGTATGACAATTTCGGACTTGGGCGTATGCTCGGAGTGGGTTTCGGATGACCAGGGAGCGTTTCGGTGCCTAATAGTGAAAGTTGGCTCTTAGAAGTTTTAGAAGTTCTTCAAATTTGGGTTGGAACACGTTTTGGTGATATCGAGGTCCGAATGGAAATCCAAGATCGGGAATAGTTCTGTAATTCCATTTAAGACTTGCACGCAAATTTTGGTGTCATTCCAAGTAGTTTAAGTACATTTCGGCGCATTGGGAGTGAAATGAAGAACTTGAAACTCTTAAGTTTGATTCATGGGTTTTGGGTGGCGATTCTTAGTTTTAATAATTTTTGGGAGTTTTGAGAGTTCGAACGATTCTGTCTTATGATTTCATACTTGTTGGTATGTTTGGACGGGGCCTCGGGGAACCGAATACCATTCGAACGTTGCGGCAGTCAAGTTCAAAGCTCAAAAGAGCTGCTGGTGCACCAGTTTTGGTGCGACCGCACCTGCAGTTGGGAAGCCGCAGGTGCGAGCTCGTAGATGCGAGCCTCGGGTCGCAGGAGTGGAGATGGAAGGCCCGCCAGGCACTATAGGTGAGGAAGCCTCAGCGCACATGCACGACCGCAGGTGCAAGGGCCTTGATCGCAGGTGCGGATAGGCTCGCAAAAGCAACCCTTTTTGCTCGCAGATGTGAAGTCTGGCCAGTCGAGGGAAAGGCGCACATGCAAGGTATTTGCCACAGATGCGGCCAAGGTACCGCAGGTGCGAAAATTTCTGGGCAAAAAGGTTCATTTAATACGGAACATTGGCTATTTCTAACCCATTTATTCAAACTTGGGGTGATTCTAGAGCTCTTGAGAATAGGATTTTGACCTACCCTTGTGAGGTAAGTAAATTCTACCTAATGTGAGTTTAATACATAGTTCATGAGTAGATTTTAACATGTAAATTAATGAAAATCATGGGTTTAGAGGAAAACCTAGGATTTTGGTAGAGTTTTGCCACGAAAATGATTATGGAACTTAGTGAAAATTATATATTTATGTTCCTTAGGTTGTGGATATTATCTTTCATCAAAAATTTTCAGAATCCGAGCATGTGGTCCCGGGGGTAAATTTTAGGAATCATGCAAATTAGATTGGGATATCACTTAAATGGTGAAGTTATGAACTTTTGAGCATAGATTGATTAGTTTATGTAATGTTTGACTAGTTTCGAACCGTTTGGCGTCGAGTTTGGAGGTTTGAGTGCATTGTTCAAGTGAGAAGTAAGCTTTGAGACGAGGTAAGTCTCTTTTCTAACCTTGTAAGAGGAAAATTTCCCCATAGGTGAAGTTAATTGATATGTGATTATATATGGGGGCTACGTACGCACTAGGTGACGAGAGTCCGTTCATAGCTACTAACTATGCAAATGTCTGGGTAGCTAGGCCTACATCATGCCCTGTTGATACAGTTACCAATTTATGTTTATTGATTGCCTTGATAAGTAGTGGAATTTAGTAGTTGCTAAACGTCTTGGAGGAGGTTGAAATTGTTATAAAAATCGGAACCTTAAAGGTTTTCATTTGAACTTTGTATGTTGAAAAGAATGGAAGAATACAAAAATAATATAAGAAATCTATGTGTAACCGCCTCGCAGGTATGATTCGCGAGCTGGGTAATCCTTTATGTTTATATTTGACTGCGTCGCCTAAATGATTCGCGAGCGTGGTATTTCTGTAAATTTATGTTTGACCGTGTCTCATGGATGATTCGCGAGTAGGGTAATAGATGCATCTATGGTTCGTGCCGTTCGACCCTCGGCAGTGCACATTTTACATTTTACGTTGGATTGGGCCGAACATCCTCGGTGAAATTTATGTGTTATAATAGTACTGGAAGCCCTTTTATTTATTTGTGTAAATTTACTGCTTTGGAGGATATTTGTTTAAATAAAGAAAGTGTTCGGATTCTTCATTTTGATGAAAAATTCTTTCAGTTGTTTTCGCATTCTGAGTATTTATTATTTCTACATATTGTGCTTATTTATAATTCTTACATTATCGTATTGTTGGCCCTAGTATGTCTCGAAGTCGACCCCTCGTCACTACTTTTTCGAGTTTAGACTAGATACTTACTGGGTATATACTTTTATGTACTCATGCTATGATTTTGTACTTGATTGTACATGATTTGAGACGAGGGCATCTGGTCACCAGCCCGGAGCTTAGTTCAACTCTTCCCCAGATTGAGACTACCGGTGAGCTTCCCTTTTGAGTCGTTCTGCAGCAACTGGAGTCTTTTTTATATTTTACATTTCTGTATATTGTCCTTCCAGACAATAGGCTAGTATATGATTTTGTATATTCTACTAGATTGCCCATTTACTTGTGACACTATGTCTTGGCACACACATTAGTAGACTTTGATGTTTTGGAGTTGTTTTTGAATGATTGCAGTTCCATTTATTGTTCCGCCTAAATCATGTTACGTCGGTAAATATTAAAGATATTTTTAGTTAGCGTAGAGTGTTATTCACTTAGTGGTCTGCTCTATTTAAATTATGCTTGGTTATTCAGTGTTGGCTTACCTAACAATGGTGTTGGGCGCCATCACGACCTAATACGAAATTGGGTCGTGACATTAGGACTTTAAAATCTACTAAATCTTATTTATTAAATTCTTTCTTATTTGAACTACGTAGAAACTCTTAATATATAAAAATCTAAAATTGAGTAAGATTTTACTTCTGCAATGTTTTCCTTATTTAAATATTTTAACTATAATGAAAGCGTTTTTTAAAAAAAAGTTTGTCTTCATTTTAATTTTGTGTACAACTAACCACGTAAGAATATCATCAGACATATCAAATTTCATGTTTGATTCTTTTCTAAACCATGTAAGTATTGTTAATTCTAACTTTTCCCATGTGCAGAAAGTGTTAATGTTACATATACATTTATTATATTTTAATATAAATTAATTAAGCATTAATGATAGATAACACGTATATCATACTATACATTCAACAACATTTTTTCATTTAATTATTTATATGAATGATTAAATTAGGAGTTTAAACTATGTAATTAGGAGTATATAAATAGGAGTTTAAGCACAAATATAATGAAATGTTAATATTAGGAGTTTACATAGGAATTAAATTAAACTATGTAGAAACTCCTCATATATAGGTATCTAATGAACATAATTTTGTCATTTAATTTATTATTAGGAGCTACCATTATGGTAAATATATGTAGTTAATTTTAAAGTAGAGTTAGAGATATTTTGTGAATGACGATAATATCATTAATCACAACTATAAAAAGGTGTTTTTGAAAAGCTCTATATATTTATTAACCGGAAAAAACTAATTAAGATCATCTTATTAATTCTACTAATGTTTAGATTTTCGTTTAGTGAACTTCGAATTCAATTAGTGTTGTGTCCACTTAAATGTTTTTGATAAATCAATGATGGACAATATTTTTGTATTCAAATTGCTTATGGCATTCTTTTGAAAAACGGAGGAAAAAGCTAGGGGTTGATCAAAATCGAGTGAAACATATGTGTTGTTTGGATTTATATTTGTGATGATCCAAAAAGTTATTCCATATAATTTTAACTAGATTTGTATTCCAAGGCCATGAAAGTCTCCTTTTTATCTCACCTTGATGTGCGTGCGCAACCTGGGCGCGTAGTCGGGAAGCCGTTATGTGAAAAATTGATAAAATGATAATCTTATAATAATTATTTGAATAAAGTTGACTTTGGTCAATATCTTTTGGTAAACGGACCGAGACCCGTGATTTGACGGTCCCGGAGGATCCGTAGGAAAATATGCGACTTAGGCGTATGTCCGGAATCGAATTCTGAGGTCCCGAGTCCGAGAAATGACTTTCTAAAGAAAATTATTTTCTGAAAAAAATATAAAGATTTTTGAAAATGAGATTTGATGTGAAACATATGATATCGAGCTTGTATTATGGTTCCATAGCCCGTAACAGGTTCAATATGTCTATTATGTGTTATCTGTGAAATTTGGTAAGAACGGACTTAGTTTGGCGTGATTCAGATAAAAAATGAGAAATTTAGAAGTTTTGGAAGTTTAAAGGCATTTCATTAGTTTTGAAGTTTAATTCGATGTTTATGATGTTATTTTGGTGGTTTAATTATACGAATAAATCCATAGGATATTTTTGAGGTTGTGTGCATAATTGATATTGAGCCCCGAGGGCTCAGGTGAGTTTCGGGTAGGCGTCGGGGTGATTTAGGCTTAGAAAAATCTGGTGTTATTGTTGTTTCTAGTGTCCTATGATTTACTTCGCGATCGCGGTGTAATTCACGCGATCGTAATGTTCATATGGCTGGGGGTTAGGGAAATTACCCTACGCGAACGCAGGGCCTAGGACGCGATCGCGGAGCCTGGGGTTAGTGCTCTACGCGACCGCGAGGGGCCTCACGCGATCGCATAGCGTTAAAGGGATTTGGGGGCTGGGTAGCATATCACTCTACGCGAACGCGGTCGTTTGGTCGCGATCGCGATGGTCATTGTCCAGTACTCTCTGCGATCGCACTCATTTCTTCGCGATTGCAGTTGTGTAGGTCCAGTACTCTACACTATCGCAGGAGACCTGTCGCGATCGCGTAAGTGATTTTTGCCCAGTGATTTAAATGATCCAAAATAGAACACTTACACGGGATTCCACCATTTTTTAATAAACCCTTCTTCTCCAAAGCTTTTAGGCGATTTTTGAAGAATTTCCTCACCATAATCTCTTAGGTAAGTGATCTTTAACTTGTTTTCCTCCATAATCTCCAGCAGGGTCTATGACAGTTACACAGTATGAGACCAGGTTTATTACTCTAGCTTGTCATGCTATCATGATAGTCCCCACTGATCGTGAGAGGGTGAGGAGGTTTATTGAGGGTTTAGCCCAGCCTATTAGACTTCAGATGGCCAGGGAGACAGGTACTAATATTTTATTCCAGGAGGCGGACAATATGGCTAGGCGTATTGAGATGGTCTTATCATAGGGTTGTGGTCTGTGGTCTGACAAGAGACCTCGCCATTTCGGTCGATTCAGTGGTGCCTCATCTGGAGACAGAGATTCCTTTGGTAGGGGTCATCCTCCTAAACCATTCTAATCGGTACTTCAACTATTCCGTAGTGCACCGCCGCTTCAGAGCTTCCAGGGTGGTTATTCTGGTCGACAAGGACAATTTCAGGGTCAGCATTCTTAGCAGCAAAAATCTTGCTACACTTGCGGTGGTATGGGGCACATTTCTAGGTTTTGCCCCCGAGCTTCTAGTGGTTCTCAGTAGTAGGGTTCTCATGATATAATTCCCGCACCAGGTGCACCCCCACCTCCTCAGCCAGCTAGGGGTGGAGGTCGAGGTGCCAGAGGTGGAGGCTAGACAGTTAGAGGTGGAAGACAGGCTATGAGGGGTAGAGGTCAGCCCGCAGCAGGTCGACCTAGAGATGTTCAGATTGGTGGGGCTCAGTCCCGATGCTATGCTATTCCTGCCAGGCCTGAGGTTGAGGCCTCTGATGCAGTTATTACAGGTATGGTTTCATTTTGCAGCAGAGATGCTTCATTTTAATTTGATCCGGGTTCCACCTTCTCCTATGTGTCATCATATTTTTCCCCTTATCTAAGTATGCCTCGTGATTCCCTAAGTACTTATGTATATGTGTCTACACCAGTGGGTGATTCTATTGTGGTAGATCGAGTCTACCGTTCATGTGTATTGGTTATTGGTGGTCTGGAGACTCAGGTAGATCTCTTTCTTCTTGATATGGTCGACTTCGATGTTATTTTGGGGATGGAGTGGCCATCCCCTACCATGTTATTCTGGACTGTCATGCCAAGACAGTGACCCTGGCCTTGCCAGGAGTACCTCGTTTGGAGTGGAGAGGGACTCTTAGTCATTCCTCCGGTAAAGTTATTTCATATATGAAGGCTCGGGGCATGGTCGAGAAGGGTAGTTTGGCATATTTGGCCTATGTTCGTGATTCTAGTGATGAGGTTCCTTCTATGAGGTATGTGCCTGTGGTTAGTGAGTTTCCAGAGGTATTCCCTGCTGACCTTCCGGGTATGCCACCTGATAGGGATATTGACTTTTGTATCAAGGTGGCTCCGGGCACTCAACCCATTTCTACTCCATTGTATCGTATAGCCCCGCTAGAGCTGAAGGAGTTAAAGGATCAGTTGCAGGATTTGTTGGATAAAGGCTTCATTAGGCCTAGTGTTTCTCCTTGGGGTGCCCCAATGTTGTTTGTTAAGAATAATGGTGGCTCAATGAGGATGTGTATTGACTACCGGCAGTTGAACAAGATTACTTTTAAGAATAAGTATCCTTTGCCGAGGATTGATGATTTATTTAACCAGCTTCAGGGTGCTATAGTGTTTTCCAAGATTGACTTGAGATCTGGTTACCATCAGTTGAGGAATAGGGTGTCTGATGTCCCTAAGACAGCCTTTCGCAATCGGTATGGGCATTATGAGTTCTTGGTGATGTCATTTGGGTTGACAAATACCTCCGCTGCTTTTATGGAGTTGATGAACCGACTGTTCAGGCCCTATTTGGACTCATTTGTATTGTTTTCATTGATGATATTTTGATTTACTCCCGTAGCCGAGAGGAGAATGAGCAGCACCTTCGAGTCGTCCTCCAGGCTCTGAAGAACAGTCAGTTGTATGCCAAATTTTCCAAGGGTGAGTTCTGGTTGAGTTTGGTTGCATTTCTAGGCCATGTGGTATCATCAGAGGGTATTCAGGTAGATCACAAGAAGATTTCAGCAGTCAGAGATTGGCCTAGACCCACTTCAGCTTCAGAGATTCGGAGTTTCTTGGGCTTAGCAGGTTATTATCGCCTGGTTTGTGGAGGGATTCATCTATTGCGCCCCGATGACCAAGTTGACCCAGAAGGGTGCCCCGTTCAGGTGGTCAGATGAGTGTGAGGCGAGCTTTCAGAAGCTCAAGACAGCCTTGACCACGGCCCCAGTATTAGTTTTTCCCACAGGTTCAGGACCATATACCGTGTATTGTGATGCTTCACGGGTTGGACTTGGTGCAGTGTTGATGCAGGATGGAAAGGTTATAGCTTATGATTTACGTCAGTTGAAGGTTCATGAGAAGAACTATCCAATCCATGATTTAGATTTAGCAGCCATTATTCATGCGTTGAAGATTTGGAGGCATTATATGTAGGGGGTGCCAAGTGAGATGTTCACGGATCATAAGAGTTTGCAGTATTTGTTCAAGCAGAAGGAGTTAAATATGAGGCAGAGGAGATGGTTAGAGATGTTGAAGGACTATGACATTACCATCTTATATCATCCGGGGAAGGCCAATGTGGTGGCCGATGCTTTGAGCTGGAAGTCAGCCAGTATGGGTAGTCTTGCTTATATACCAGTCGGTGAGCACCGGCTCGCTTTGAATGTTCAGGGTTTTGCCAACCGGTTCATGAGATTGGAGGTTTCTGAGACTGGCAGTGTTTTGGCCCATACTGTGGCCCGTTCTTCATTGTATGATCGTATTCGAGACATGCAGTATGACGATTGTCATTTATGTGTTCTTAAAGATACGGTCCAGCACGGAGGTGCCAAGCAGATCACAGTTGATGATGAGGGAGTTTTGGGGATGCAGGGTCATATTTGTGTACCTGATGTTGATGGCATTCAGGAGTTGATATTGCAGAAGGCCCATAGTTCCCGGTATTCCATTCATCCGGGCGACGCAAAGATGTACCAGGACTTGCGGCAACATTATTGATGGCGGAGGATGAAGAAGGATATTGTAGCATATGTAGCTCGGTGCTTGAACTGTCAGCAAGTTAAGTACGAGCACCAGAGACCCGGTGGTTTGATGCAGCAGATGGAGCTTCCCGAGTGGAAGTGGGAGCATATCACCATGTATTTTGTAGTTGGACTCCCACGGACCCAGAGGATGATTGATGCGGTGTGGGTTATTGTGGATAGGCTGACCAAGTCAGCACACTTCATTCTTGTATCAGTTTCGTATTCGGCGGAGAAGTTGGAAAAGATCTACATGAGAGAGATTGTTCGATTGCAAGGTGTGCCCGTGTCCATTATTTTTGACTGACGTACTCAGTTTACCTCCCATTTCTGGAGAGTATTTCAGCATGAGTTGGGCACACGGGTTGATTTGAGCACAGCATTTCATCCTCAGATGGACGGACAGTCCCAACATACTATTCAGATTTTGGAGGATATGTTGCGAGCATGTGTCATTGATTTTGGAGGTTCATGGGACCAGTTTTTTCCTTTAGCTCAGTTTGCCTACAACAACAGCTATCAGTCGAGCATTCAGATGGCTCTGTATGAGGCATTGTATGGTAGGCGGTGTCGGTCTCCAGTCGGGTGGTTCTAGCCGGGAGAGGCTAGATTGTGGGGTTCAGAGTTAGTCCAGGATGCCATAGATAAAGTGAACATCATTCAGGATAGACTTCGTACAGTTCAGTCCAGGAAGAAGAGAGTTATGCGGATCGCAGAGTTCGTGACTTGGCATTCATTATAAGAGACCGAGTATTTCTTCGGTTGTCGCCCATGAAGGGTGTGATGAGGTTCGGAAGAATGACAAGTTGAACCCTAGGTACATTGGTCCATTTGAGATTCTGAATAAGGTAGGAGAGGTGGCCTACAGACTTTCTTTACTATCGAGTTTATCAGCCATACACCCGGTGTTTCACGTATCTATGCTTCGGAGGTACATTGTCGATCCATCTCACGTGCTTGACTTCAGCAGTGTCCAGTTGGACAAGGATTTGACTTATGAGGAGGAGCCGGTAGCCATATTAGCTCGGCAGGTTCGTTAGTTGAGATCAAAGAGTTATCCTTTGGTTCGTGTTTAGTGGAGAGGTCAGCTTGTTGAGGTAGCTACTTGGGAGTACGAGTCCGATATGTGGAGCCGTATCCCCATCTTTTCCCCGATTCAGGTACCTTTCTATGTCCGTTCGAGGATGAACAGTTGTTTTAGAGGTGGAGATTGTGATGACCCAAAAGGTCATCCCGTGTAATTTTAGCTAAATTTGTATTCTGAGACCGTGAAAGCCTCCTTTTATCTCACCTCGATGTGCATGCGCAGCCCGGACGCGTAGCCGGGAAGCCGTTATGTGGACAATTGATAAAATGATGATATTATAATAATTATTTGAATAAAGTTGACTTTGGTCAATATTTTTGGTAAACGGACCCGGACCCATGATTTGACGGTCCCGGAGGGTCCGTAGGAAAATATGGGGCCCGTATTAAGGTTACGGAGTCCGGAACATGTTCAATATGTCTATTATGTGTTATCTGTGAATTTTGGTAAGAAACAGACTTAGTTTGGCCTGATTCGGATCGAAAATTGGAAATTTAGAAGTTTTTGAAGTTTAAAGGAATTTCATTGGTTTTGAGGTTTAATTCGATGTTTATGATGTTATTTTGGTGGTTTAGTTACACGAATAAGTCTGTAAGATGTTTTTGAGGTTGTATGCATATTTGGTTTTGAACCCCGAGGGCTCGGGTGAGTTTTGCAGGCGTCGGGGTGATTTAGGCTTAGAAATATCTGGTGTTACTGTTGTTTCTGGTGTCCTGTGATTTACCCTTCACGATCGTGGTGTAATTCACGCGATCGCGATGTTCATATGGTTGGGGGTTGGGGAAATTACCCTACGCGAACGCAGGGCCTAGGACGCGATTGCAGAGCCTGGGGTAGTGCTTTATGCGACCGCGAGGGGCCTCATGCGATCGCATAGCGTTAAAGGGATCTGGGGGCTGGGTAGCATATCACTCTACGTGTGGTCACGATCGCGAGGGTCATCGTTCAGTACTCTCCGCGATCGCACTCATTTTTTTGCGATCGCAGTTGTCTAGGTCCAGTACTCTATGCGATCGTAGGAGACCTTTCGCGATCGCGTAGGTCACTTTTGCCCAGTGATTTAAATGATCTAAAATAGAAAACTTACACGGGATTCCACCATTTTTTCATAAACCCCTTCTTCTCCAAAGCTCTTAGGTGATTTTGAAGAATTTCCTCACCATAATCTCTTAGGTAAGTGATCTTTAACTTGTTTTCTTCAATTTTCATCAACACCCATTAGCTTCTAGGCCTAAAACATGAGATTAAAGGTAGAAAATTGGGGGTTTGGGTAGAGTTAGGGATTTTTGATTATTTTGGAATTTGACCTCGTTTTGGGGTCGGATTTCTAAACAAATTGTATATTCGGGCTCGTGGGTGAATGAGTGATCGAGTTTTGGTCCGAACCTCGTGTTTTGACCAAGCGGGCCCGGGGTCGATTTTTGGATTTTTGGGAAGAATGTTGGGAATTCTATAATTATGCTTTGGAATTGAATTGTTAAGCAATTATTGATGTTATTGAGTCAATTATGTGTCTAGATACGATTGATTTGGAGTTGGGTTCAAAAGGAAAAGCGGTGCTAGAGGCTTGATTTGGATTCTTGGAGTCGAGGTAACTGTTTGGCCTAACCTTAGCTTGAGGGAATAGGTGTTGAGTCCTAATTTCTATGTGCTCATTCCATGTTCAATGTATAGGTGAGGTGACGAGTACCTATATGTTATTGTCAAGCATGACCGTGAGTCGGAAATTTGCAATTATATGATATTTATTGGCTTTTACTATGTTTATGGGTTTAATATCAATTTGATAGCTATTCATTGGTGGGAATTCCTAGTTATGGGTATTGTTGAGTAGTTGATCGGTTGGGGAACATTATGTCGGATTACACGCATGTGTAGAATTGGTTATAGCTGTGTCCCTTGTCAGGATGGTATTATTCTTGTTGATTATTCCGTGCATTGAAGGTTTCTTATTTGTTGATTTTCATGCCAACTGTTGTTTTATGTTATTATTCACGAGGGGATATTTCATGTCATATTTTATGATGTTATGCACGAGGGGACATTTTGTGCTGTGTTTATGATTATTATGCACGAGGGGACATTCCGTGCCGCGTTGATGATATATATATGCACGAGGGGACATTTCGTGCCGTGATTGTGATGTTTTGTGCACGAGGGGACATTCCGTGCCATATTTATGTTGTTTATGCACGAGGGGACATTCTGTGCCATATTTATTATTGTTATGCACGAGGGGACATTTTGTACCGTATTATGCTAAAAATATGCACGAGGCGACATGTCGTGCCATTTCTCTTCACTGTTTAATTCGTGTTGTTAATTCTCGTTATTATTTTTGGATATTTAGACTCTTGCTTCGTTCCGTCATTTCAGTATTTGATATCCCTTTTCCCCAGCATGTTTCCCCGTTATTGTACTTACTGTTTATTTCTTATGGTTATTTCCTGTTACATTTTATTTAAACTGCACAGGTGATATTATTTGTCGTGTCCTAGCCTCGTCACTACTTCGCCGAGGTTAGGCTCGACACTTACTCAATACATGGGGTCGGTTGTACTGATGTTACACCTGCACTTCTTTATGTTGTGCAGATTACGGAGATGGACCCAGTGGGCATTGATCGAGGGAGTATTCTTCAGTCCACCAGGCGACACTGAGGTAGTCCTGCAGATGTCCGCAGGCCTAGGCGTCACCTCCCATCTCTCTTCTTTTCCTGTCTTTATGTATTTGTGAGACAGTAGCACCTTGTTCATTTAGACCTTTATCTGTAGCAATTATAGACAGTCCATGAAATTGTGACACCAGATTTTAGGAGTTGTTATTAAGGATATTTGTAATACTGTTTAATTAAGTTGTTAGACTGCACTTCTTCCGCATTCTTATTTCTATTTATTCTTGTATATCACTTTTTAAATGCTAAATAACAAAGGAATAAATTAGAATAATCAGTAACTTTGGCTTGTCTAGCGGGTTCAACGTTAGACGCCATCATGGTCTGAAGGTGGTATTTCGGGTCGTGACAATATTTTATATCAATATTTTATTTTAGAGATTTATCCTATTAGTTTTTGCATTATATATTTGAAAATTTTGTATGGCAAGACTTCTTTTTTTATCGGTCTATCAAAATGTTAATATTATTCGTTTTCAAGAACTTACACTTTTAAATTCTTATTTTATAATTCATATATATTATTTATTAATATTTTTTGATTTATTAAAATAATATGTTCATTGATATAGGTATACGTGCAATGCGATTAAAAGAGCAAAAGACCTTAGTGAAATATCGTTCACATTTTTTACCCTTTAAAAAAAGTAACACTACTCTATTGATATTTTTTTAACACTGATGACTTATTTAAAGTATCTGAGAAGTTGATAAAGCATTTTATTTAAATTATTTTATCCTTTGGGGAAATTGACCTTCTGCCTATGCGTACAAACACAATGAATAATGAATTATATTATATACTGTATGTTTAATTTACTTTTTAGTAATGAAAGTACCTATAATATATACCCCGTGAATCTTTTGTTACATATGTTCATGTGCTCACCCTTGTGGGTGACGTTGTTGTTACAGAACGCGTGTGTCGGTCGTGTGTGGTACCTATTGGGGGTCTGGAGTCTGGAGTCTGGAGACCCCGGTGGATGTGCCATTTCTGAGTATGGTCGGTTTCGACGTAATTTGATCAAATAGATGATGATACTTTTAGGTATGACTTGATGTAGGTGTTTTGCACCAAATTGGATTGTTTGACTCCGTAAAGCTATTGTGAGGGCGTCAGTTAATGGCTTTTGGATTGATCTGTGCTCCGGGATGATCTAGGGGTTACCCGTCCCTACTTCAGGGAGCGACGATTCGTTGGTTTTAGGCACACATGGTGCGGTTCTGTTGTGGTCTTCTATAGGAGTTGATTAAGGTACGGTAGCTGAGTATCATAGAGGTTGGACGTATGAGTTGTGTTCTTTCAGATTCACGTGATTTGGTTCAGCGGTGTGTGAGGAATTCTTATCATTTCATTGTGGTGTTTCTAGTTAATAATGAGAGACAGTTCTCTTCTTTGGTGTCATTTCTCATGTGGGGTACATTTGAGGTGTTATAAGGGGTCTCTGTTCGATGTCGGGTTTATTACCGGCCTTTGGGTGGCTTGGGCGTCTGTTGTGATTTGAGCTTATCATTAGGAGTGTTCGATATAGGTGATATAACATGTGACGTCGTCTTGAGTTATGACTCTGGTTGGGTACAGCATGTGCAGGCATATATGATGTGTGGAGGCGTGATTCTAATCTTGTAGGTGAGTTCTGACGTGGAATTTGGGTTCTAAGGCGTAGGGATTAGGTAGGATATAGTGGAATTCGAATGTGTTGTGTTATTAGATCGATGTGGGGTAGGGTGACGTGGGGTCACCCCCGGGTATGTGCATGGTAAGGTTATTCGGTGGGTTGATGGCTTTTGGAACAACTCTTGGCACGTTCGAGGACGAACGTTTGTTTAAGAGGGGGAGAATGTAAAAACCCGGCCGGTCGTTCCGAGAGTTTATCCCGTTTTCCCCATTTCGGCTTCATTGCTTGTGTGGTTAATATCTTTTGTGTGGCATTGGGTTGGTTGACTCGGGTTCAGAGTGGTCATGATGAAAAAAGAGACACTTAGTCTCTTAAGTTAGCCTTATAGTTAGAAAAGCCAATCGGAAGTTGACCATTGGGTAAACAACCTCAGAATGTGGATTTTATAGCTCGGATAGCTTTGTTAGGTGATTTGGAACTTAGGAGTGTGTTCGGAATGAAGTTTTGATGTCCGGTGTAGAATTAGGCTTGAATTGGCAAAAGTTAGTTTTTTGGCGATTTCTGGTCGGCATGGGAAAATAGGCTATCGGGGTCGGAATGGAATTCCGGAAGTTAGGGAAGGTTCGTAATGTCATTTTGGATATGTGTGCAAAATTTCAGGTCAATCGGAGGTGTTTTGGATGGCTTCGGCATCCTTGGTGGAATTTAGAATATTGAAAGTTCATAGGCTTGAATTTGATGTGATTTTGGTGTTTTTGCGTTGTTTTTGGTGTTTCGAGGGCTCGACTAAGTTTGGATGATGTTATGGGGTGTGTTGGTATGTTTGGATGAGGTCTCGAGGGCCTCGGGTGTGTAGCAGGTATTTCTTCTCTGTGATCGCGTGAGAGCAATCGCGATCGCGTATCACAAGTTGAGGCAGGCAGGATTTTACTCTCTGCGATCGCATGAGTGTGTTCGCGATCGCATGAGTGTGTTCGCGATCGCAGAGTTTGGGCAGCTTAGTCACTGCGATTGCATGGGTGAATTCGCGTTCGCGTAGAAGAAGCTAGGCGTTATGTGTTTAGCGTATCTCTATGCGATCGCGTAGGTTGAGTTGGTTGAGGTCCGCGATGGCGAGCAGGAGAAGGAATTCTAGGGGCGTGTTAGTTACTCTCTACGATCGCGACTGGAAGTTCGCGATCGCGGTGAAGGAAATTGGCCTGGGCAGATTCTTTTAAGTTCAAAAACGAGGGTTTAGTTCATATTTTCAAAAACTCATTAGAGAGCTCGGGAGAAGGTGGAATTTGAAGGGATTTTCAGTGGAATTCTTGTGGTAAGTGTTCTTCAATTACTTTTGGCCTAATTTCATGAATTAGTCTTGATTTTTATCATGTAATTTGAGGAATCAAAGTGGAAATTGGGGAAAATTTGTAGGAAAATTTGGGAAATTCTTTTGATGATTTGAATGGGTATTTGAGGTCAGATTTTGGTAAATTTGATATGGGTAGACTCGTGGGAGGATAAGGATTCCAGTTTTGTAAATTTTATCTGAATCCGAGACGTGGGCCCGGGGGTCGGGTTTGGCCAACTTCAGGATTTTTGAGTAATTTTGATAAACTTCGATTGGGTTTCGTTCCTTGGCATATTATAATGGTATAAATCTGATTTTTGGTAGATTTGGAGTACTGGGAGGCTGAATCTAGAGGCAAAGGCACTGGGGAGTAGTATTTTACCAGTTTTGAGGTAAGTAACGTTTCCAAACTTGGTTCTGAGGGTTCGAAACCCCGAACTACTAGTTAGGTGATTAGAATTGGTGATGCACATGCCAAGTGACGGGCGTGCGGGCGTGCACTGTGAGACTTGTGACCTGGTTCATCCCATGGCACTGCTTAGTGATTATTTCTTGATGATGTTTGTGCTTATATTAACGTAGTAATTATGAACCTGTTCGAAATCATGTTAAGTATAAATGCTAGGCTTCACGCCGAAAATGCTGAGACCCGAGTGGTCGTATATTACTGTCTCATTTTGTGATTATTTGATTTTATATACTCATATCACTTCATACCTCAGTCTCAGTATTGTTAATTATATGTATACTTATCATTGTTTCGGGCTAATGGAGGCATCTGTGATCCATGTGAGTGAGACTGGAGAGTAATGACTGAGTGAGGCCGAGAGCCTGTTATTGAGATAGTTATGAGATCGGACTGCACACCACAGCGATTCTAAATCATGTCGTCGTTGGCTTGATATAGCACTTGGGCCACTAGGGCCCCTCCGGAGTCTTTACACCCCTAGTGAGCGCATTGATGTTGAGGGATGGATTTTCCTTGGGCATGGGTCGTGTCCGAAGTGGATGTTATGTGAGGGATGGATCGTCCCTAGACATGGATCTTGTCTGAGTGTTGTATTCCGGAGATAGACCTTCTCCGTGGGGCTGGATTGCCTTTTTTCCTCAGTACTGAGTGACTACGGTCACCGATGATTATGTACATTCCGGGATGGACTTTCCCTGGGCCTGAGAGCCATATACGGTATCGAGTGGAATGTTGTGTGAGGGTTGTGAGCACTATGTGCATATCCACACTGGTTTCATACATTTTTCTTTATGACGGCATGTAGAGTATACTGGCATACTTGACATATTTACTCATTCTGATGAACTGTTAGCATGTCTAATTTCTATATACTGTCTATTGTAAATTCTGAGGTTTAGTCCGTCACTACCTCTCAGCCCATAGTTTGGGTTCGTTACTTCTGAGTTTGTGTATTCACGTTACCCCTGCACCTTGTGTGCAGATCTAGGTACACTGGGACTCGGTAATGGATACTGAGCAGCTGCTAGAGTTTCATTGGAGTTGTCGAGGTAGCAGCTGGCGATCGTGACCTCGTCCTCTCTTCCTTATTCTACCTGTTGTTCTTTATTTTGAGACTATCTTGTCCATTTCTCCTTTTCCTTGCTTTATGTTATAGTAGCTCATGACTGAGTGACACTGGATCCGGGGTTGGAGATTTTAAATTTTGTTTTATATATTGTTTCAAACTTCAGATTATTAGTATTATCAGTAATTTCGTTCAAAATTGTATTTTTACTGGAAAATAAATTTAGCTTAGATAAAATGAGAGGCTTGCCTGACTCTATGACAGACGCTATCACGACTCCGAAATCGGATCGTGACAAATATTTTTGGTATTTGTAGATTAACATTAGATACTTTTTATTTTACTAGACAACAACAACCAGTAAAATCCCATAAGTGAGGTCTAGGGAAGATAATGTGTACACAGACCTTACCCCTACCCGAGGGAGTAGAAAGGTTGTTTCTGATAGGCCTTCGGCTCAAGAAATAATATATTAGTACCATTAACAGAAATCACAGAAATAATAACATCATCATAAGAACTAGAAAATAGATGAAAAACAGACGATTGACAATACAGGTATATTAAATTCAAAATTCTATTAGCATTTTGATTATTGTATTGTAAAAACAGGTTTTAGAAGCCATGGAACTTTGCCCAAAATACAATTTGTATCGACAAAGGTTGCACTACATTTCAGGCTATTATGGCGACTAGCATTGTCACTAAAAGTAAAAAAGTATTGGTGACGATCGCTGTAGAAGAGGCGACCCAACAATCCCAAAGGTAGAGATAATTAGTGGCGACTCTCTGGCCTTTTCTAGCGACTTTGTTTGCCACAAATAGTCTAATTTCTTGTTGCTCGAGAGTTTCCATGTCTTGAAATCATAAGTTACAGGTTTTACGCATAAGGATAATTTGACCATCAAACTAAGAATTCAATTTAAATAGGATCATTAATAAAAAATAAAAAATAAAAAGAGAAATCAAACACACAACACATTCTTAAATTAGAATGGTGGTTCACATGGATCTATAGAACACGATGAATCTTGAAATTCTATAGGAATTTTTCGGACATCGTATAAAATGAAAAAGATACGGAGAAGATTAGTACTCGTGATATTGCACTATTAGCATAACATTCATAATTTTCCATGAATTAAACCGCATACTGTCACAAGAGCCACAATTAACGAGTGATCTATATTTGGTTCAACTTCAAGAGTTAACACATCGTCACCATAGGCAAATCCTCTTGACGATTGCTTCTGTTTTACCTACAAATAAATCACCAAAAATTAGAAAATAGAAATTAATGTCTTTCTCCTGATCAAATCTTCACATGTATCTAAACGAGTTTAACTTCTATATATATATATATATTGATAAAAAGGTAGATCGTGTCCAAAACTTTCCGCTTTCATGTAGAGTCGGGAAGGGCCGCACCCCAAGGGAGGCGTGATGTTGGCACCCTACCTTGCTCCAAGGTCCCCTTCTCTATATATATATATATATGGTGTAAGTGAATTTCTATACTTCCAGATTATTTAAAAGATAATGTCAGCGTATATAAGTTATATTCATATAATTCTATGAATGCCAAAATTCAAAGAACTACATACTAACCTCTCCAACAACTTGGCCAGCATTATTTGTAACTTTAAATGATGATTTTCTATCAAATTGTTGAATCTTGTAGCAGCTATTTCCTACATTTTTGTCACACCCAACATTACATATGACATCTTCTCTTGAAAACATGATATTCCTCCTTACTTGAAACAATGGCCTCCCTTTATTTCCACCACATGCATAACCATTCCAACGACCAAAAATTCGTAGTTTCTGAAAAAACAATTAAACAAAAAAATACATTAGGTTTCCAATTTGTGGACATCTACTACATACAAAACATTAAAAAGTATGTGAAATTCTTTCATCTACCACTAAGAAGTAAATGCTTCGGCCATAACTAGAAGCCTTGGGCAAATCTATGTATTTGTAGCTTTGGGCAAATCTATGTATTTGTCTTAAGAAATTTATTAAATATATACAAATTATTAATTTAGAATCAGTAATTTAATGAATTATAATCCCGAACGGCTCCGCCTCTGCCTACCTATCACGCAAACCCGAATTACGTGGGCCAGTAAGTTTCAGATTGCATTACAACAACAAAATACCCAATTTATTTTCACAGGTGAGATTTGGAGAAAGTAGCGTATACCCAGACTTTACCCCTATCTTATACCTTATGGAGACAGAGAGGTTGTTTCACTTACCGAATGCATAAAGAAAAAAAAATCGTTATCATTTACCTTTCTTTTAATGGAGAAGAGAACTTGGCCATTGAGATCCATGAGACAAACTTCATTTCTACAACTTTCTTGGTAATTATCAACTCTAAACACAATATCACCTTTGGAATTAAATACAGTACAACCGTTTCCATGGAAAACTAAAGATTTCATCCATATTGTAAATGTTTCTCTTATTGATGTTACATAAAAAGGGGAAGAAGAAGAAGAAGAAGATTGCTCTAATGTTTGTGGATATATTTTAGTCATTGAATTATCAGCTTAAATATTAAATGAGAAAGAGAAGAAGAAACTGGATATTTTTAGGAATAGTTTCTTACAAAGTACAAACGATGGTATTGAAAGGGTTTATATAATAATATACTGGTGCAGAGCTAAAGTTCCAGAAACGAGTTCGGCCGAATCCAGTAACTTTGATTTAAACTTAATTTTTATTTAAAAAGTATCGTTAAATATATGAATTATTAATATAAAATCTAACAACTTATAAGAATTATAATTTCAAATTTATAAGCTTAAAATTTTGTCTCGATCTGTGATAATTAATAGTATATATGTTGAAGCCACACTTGAAGAGTACAGCTGAAAATGTTGACTTAAAAACATGTAAGTTGTGCACATTTTTGTGCAACTTTGACTAGGATTTCTTGATTTCTTTTGTTTGGTTTTTGCAGTTTGTCTCCATAGGCAGAAAAGTATAGTAATTGTTTCTATTTATTAATTATGTCCTTTTCTATACCCTCACACATTGATGCTTTTCACCGCGTTTTGTAAGTCTTGTGATGTGATAAGACTCCGCGGACACCCCACTAGAGCTAAGATATTAATTTTCTCGTTGGTGACTTGGTCAGAATATGACCGGATTCAGAATTTAAAATTTATAGGTTTTTATAACACTTTTAAATTAATTAATATACAATAATAATTAAATTTATAATTAAACATATTCGATAGATTTTTAATATATATATATATATATATATATATATATATATATATAAAAGGTCCCGACAAAAGTTACTATGTTTGTGTGAACCTATATTGTACTATGAATCTACCCTTGAGTCAAAATTTAAATATTATGAGTGGTAAAGGTAGTGAACTCATTATCTTCGATACGGAGTATATATATTTTGTTGGGGTGCGAACAAAGTACCGGATTAATAGCTGAAAAGATTGGGAGTTTGCATATAAGGTGTAGGGAGTTCTTAATGGTGTGAGGCCTTTTGGGAAAGTGGTAGTGTCTTGGCGTAAATCGGACAATATCACACCATGTTAAAATTATCTTCGGGTTGGTTGAGCCCAACAACTGGTTTCAGAGCGCAGGTTTGGCGAGACGAGTATGGCGATGGCATAGAGATGGTGTGGGGCTCAATTTCCTTACCCTTACGAGCTTTGAGACGTACACACAAAAAGAAAGAAGCGGTTGCCATAAATATTTTAACGTAGTGGGCCACGTAGAACTTAGTTCGATGGAGAGATTATAGGGTGTGCAAACAAAATCTCACATTGATAGCCGAAAAGATTGGGTCAGAGTCCACATTTAAGCAGTAGGAATCTTAATGGTGTAAGCTTTTCTTTAGAAAATGTACAGGTATGGCCCAAAGCGAACAATATCACACCATGTTAAGAGTATCTTTGAGTCGTTTTAACTTAACGTACATATTATATTAAAATATCATTAAAATTTCATTAGATTAATATAAAATTCTGAAGGTAACATTAAGGTTTCTTAGCGTCCACCAAACAGTAGAGTGACCAGGTCCTCTACTAGTTCCCACAGAATCAAATGCTAGAAAGACGAGTAAAGCGACAAAGGCTTTTCATGTGGAAAAATCTCACTCAAGGGGAAAAAACCACGACCTACACTTGTAGGATTTCAACTTTACTAACTTGTAATCTAAACTATTACAATCCACTTTGTAATGACTTTCTTACAAAGACTTCAACACTATAACTTGTAATACTTCTTACAAGTCACTTTGTCACTAACTAGTTACAAAGACTTTGACTCATGACTAGCTTTAGTCACACACAAGTTTGGAAGATGAAAGATTAAAAGGTTCCTAACTAGTTGCTTCTACAAAGCTTAGTAGGATACAATAAAAACAAGATACAAGATTACAACTCAACTAAGGACATTAACATTACTTGATGACCACGTGTGAGGTTTTAGTGAAGTTGTCTTCTTGCTCTTGAAGTCCTTGAGTCTTTAATGCTTGAGAGCACTTAATGCTGAATATTCTTAGTAATTGCTCAAGTGAGTATGTCGTTCTTCTTGCTTCAAGATATTTATCAAACATTGCACATTCCAAGAAGGATGTCCAAAATCTTGGAGGTACACGGCTCAACCACTAGGAAGTGACCGTTGCACTGTTGCTACACTGTAGCGTGAACAGTAGCAGGTAGTCACCTTTTCTGTCATAGCTTTTTATAGCTGTTAAGTTGACATGTACTTTAATCTGTGAGTCCGATGAGGGATCAGGTCCCTTAGCCGGTCCTTCCTCATTCATCACTGTATGATTCGGAATTCCTAGAGACATAGATGACTTGTGATGCTGTGTATACATTAGGTCCTCAACCTGGTCCTTCATATAAAAGTTTGTTAAATCATCAAAACAGAATACTACTCATCAATTTTCCTCTTTTTGATGATGACAAACTTTTATAATTGAGAGGTAAATGTGATAGAGTAACACATGAGCTACCAGGTTACCAGCAAGTTCCCCCTATCAATATGCTTCCCCCTTAGGCTGTGATTTCCCCTTAAATATTGCACAAACAGGTCGGAGTTCCCAATTATTCCCCTTAAACTTCCCCTTTTTGGCATCATAAAAAGTCAAGAAAGTCCATTAAAGTTAACTCATGCCCCTTGTGTGCACACAATCATGGTAGAAGACAGAATAAAATTCAGAAAAGCAACAGACAGAACACAAAAGGATTGATGTTATTGATAGAAAGAACTTAAAAACATTGTATAAGTCTTTGCTCGAAAGCAGAAGACTTCATTTGGATTTTTCAGTATAGGAGCAGTCACATGTTATCCAATCCCAAAAAAAAAACAAAAAGAAACAGCATTAATAACAACCAGCCACATCATAAAGAGAACGGATGAGAGAGGAATCCTAGGGAGCACTAGAAGAAGAGGTCTTAGAGGTAGAGGCAGCGAGAGTGCGAAGGACCAGGTCCATGCGAGCATTCACAGAGGACTGTTCCTGAAGAATCCTTTCCTTCAGATTCTTCGCTTAAAGTTTCAATTCTGCATTCTCCATGGTCAGGCGGGACACTGCTTCATTAGTGGAACTAGAAGAACCAGGTCCCTTATCAGACTGGCCTGACACCTCCATAAGAGCTATTTGAGCTTTCATCCTCCTGATCGTGTCCTGGGCAGCATTCAGTGCAGTGATCATCTGAGAGATTTTAAAATTACTGCCCCCTGCCTTCTCAATACA
This sequence comes from Nicotiana knightiana, assembly GCA_005239525.1. Taxonomy (NCBI): domain Eukaryota; kingdom Viridiplantae; phylum Streptophyta; class Magnoliopsida; order Solanales; family Solanaceae; genus Nicotiana; species Nicotiana knightiana. Next base: position 102,378 of record ML415001.1, read on the forward strand.
TTCACACTCCTCAAGTGTGATCTTGGTGAAGCTCTGTTTGCAGGTTCCAACCAGAGGATTATTGAGGGGTACTTTGAAGTACTTGAAGATCATGGTAAGCAAGAAACCATAAGGAATACAATGATTACCATCCTTGAGGGAGACAACTTTTTTCATGTGATTGATCATTAGAGCTGGTAGGTTGACAGGAGTGAAGTTTTCGAGTGCCTCCATCAGAATAAGGTCAGCCCTGGATGCAACAGATCGTCTTTCAGCCCGGGGGAGAAGAAATTTGTTTACCAACTCAAAGAGAAGTTGGTAGACAGGCAGCATTACCTTCTTATGTACCCGATCCCCATCCAGAACAAACCTAGTTTGACGATGATTTTCCGAAAGGTGTTGCTGTATGCATCCTTCTTTGGATCGACTGAAGATAAACCCTCTGATGGAATGCCCAGAATTTCTCCCATGAGAGCATATCGAACACGATATCCACACCTTCCACCAACACACACGCATGGCACTCAGCAGGAGAGAAGAAGGTACCATAGAACTATCGTACAGCATCCTCATAGCTTTTGGCCCCACTAACATTCAAAAGATGGTCCCACTTCTGAAACTCAAGCATAACCATGAGTTGACTCATGCCTGGAATATCAAGGATATTAGGGTCAATGGTACGCCCCAACAGCATCGCTTGCAGCTTAACATTTTCTCTCCACGTAGCAGCCTGCACAGAACCAGGTTCCCCTGCTGGTTCTGCTTCTTCTTCTCGCTTATGTTTTCCAGACACTTTGACTGATATTTCCTTAGAGCTGGCAGATTTCTGTCCAGTAACCTCTCCAACATCTTTCTTCTTCACTTTCTCCTTAAACTTCAAGGGTGATGGCTTCACACTCTTCCTAGCCACAACCTTCTTTCTTTCTACTAAGGAACTAGGTTCCTCAGCAGGTTCCTCTTCAACCTCCACAACTGGAATATTTTTATCCACTGCAATCTAATCATCCTTTATCAGACGCCTCCTTTTTGTCTTGTTACACTTCTTGCTTTTCTCAAGAGCTTGATCCACATCCTCTTTATTTTGGAGTATAGTAGAGGGACGCTTCACAGAGGGAGCGGAAATGCTAACCCCATGACGAATTTTAAATCTTGCACTAAGCACCATATCATCTTCATCCTCTTCATTCACAGGATCATAGAGATAAGGATTAGACTCGATAGGGGGAGTGTAGAATATTGGCTCATATGGAGACTGAGAGGATGGTGAACCAGGTCACTCACTAGTTTTTTAGGGTGGAGTCTCATGTTGAGTAGACTCGAAAAGGACCATGGTTCCAGCATCCTCACAAACAGAAAGAGAGGCTCCTTGAGTCTCAGGAAGAGTGCAAGGACTTTCAGGAGTTTTTTTCGAGAAGATGGCAATGATGTTTTCGGCGGCCTCTTGGTTAGGGGATTCCATGGGAGTTTGAGAGGTGAGAAAGGCGGAGTTAATCTACTGACTAGGATCCTCCTCTGAGGCTTCAGAGGTGGGAGAGGTTTCAGGGATGAGTGGCGACTATAGGGGTTAGGGTTTTTGGCGAGGAATGAGATGGTTCCAATTGAGGAGGAGAAGCTTCAGGGACTAAGGTTTCCTGAGATGAATCTGGAACTGGGGGAGCAGAGAGGGTTTTCTGAGATGGCTTGGGAGCAGATGGGGTTTCCTTGGATGGTGAGGAAACTTGGCCCTCATCAGGGGTGATGTTGAGGTCGGTAGCAATGGAGGAGGGGACGATTTCATCTTGAGACGCCATTATTAATCACAGTGAGCAAGGAGGGAAAGAAGTAGGTGAGAAGGAATCTTTTGGGTTTAGAGAAGTGGGAGTGAGTGAAATGGTGAGAAGAGAGGAGTTATGTAGATAGGAGGAGAAGGGAAACTGGTCCAAGTGACGGTTTGAAGAGTTGGAAAACGTGTAGGGGTGTTGAAAGATGGAGGGACAAAAGTGATTGATGTGTTTCTGAAAAGGTGGAGAGAGGGAGAGAATAGTGGCAGAAGTAATTAATGTAGTTACTTTTCGAGAAAGAGGGAGAGAAAACATATAACTACTAACCTGGCTATAGGAACCAGGTCCCATACATGTTTTATTTTGAAAGGAGAGACTCAGTCCTTCCATGGTCTAGTGCCACTTCATTAAATTCTGTAATCACCATGTGTGTCTACCTGAAGGATAGTAAAGGACCAGGTCCTGTGTGCCTTTGAGGTAGCGCAGGATCCTCTTAGCTGCTTTCAGATGTGACTCCTTGGGTGGATTGAAATCTTGCACAAAGTCCTACACTGAAGACTATGTCTGGTCTGCTAGTTGTGAGGTAGAGAAGTGATCCAATGATCCCTCTATACATGGTTTGATTCATAGGAGTGCCAGCATCATCCATGTCAAGTTTGGTAGCCACTGCAATGGGTGTGTCAATCACCATAAAATCCTCCATGTCAAACCTTTTGAGTAGTTCCTTGATGTATTTCTGTTGGCTGATGCAAGTGCCCTTGATAGACTGTTTGACTTGGAGACTTAGAAAGAAGTTCAGGTCCCCCATCATGCTCATCTCGAACTCACTTCCCATGAGTGTTGCAAACTCCTTGCACAAAGAATCTACAGTAGCTCCAAAGATAATATCATTGACATAGACCTGGACAATGAGAAGGTTCCTTCCTCGTTTCTTCAGGAAGAGAGTGTTGTCTATCTTTCCTCTTATGAAACCATTGTCTAGAAGGAACTTTGACAACCGCTTATACCAAGATCTGGGAGCTTGCTTCAATCCATAGAAGGCCTTGTCGAGTTTGAACACATGTTCTAGGTGGATATGATTTTCAAACCCAGGGGGTTGCTTGACATACACTTCTTCCTTGAGATAACCATTCAAGAATGCACTTTTCACATCCATTTGGAACAACGTGAATTCCATACGAGATGCAAAGGCGATAAGAATTCGAATGGCTTCCATACGAGCAATTGGAGCAAAGGTTTCATCATAATCAATCCCTTCTTCTTAATTGTAGCCTTGGACTACCAGCTTGGCTTTATTCCTGGTTGTTTTCCCGTTTTCATCCAGCTTGTTCCTGAACACCCACCTGGTCCCTATGATGGTTCTGTTTGATGGACGAGGTACCAGATGCCACACCTTGTTTCTCTAAAATTGATGGAGTTCTTCTTGCATAGCCACGATCCAATCAGCATCCTTTAAGGCTTCCTTGATATTTTTGGGTTCAATTTGGGACAAGAAGGCTGAGAAGGCTAGGGAGTTTCTAGTTTTTGATCTAGTTTGGATTGCGGAATCAAGAGGGGTAATTATGTTATCAAGTGGGTGAGAGATTTTATATTTCCAATTTGGAACTTGAGGTTGATTAGTGGAAGTGCTTGGTGTGTTGGTTGGGCTTCCCTGTGACTCATATTCTGCAACCTGAGAAGTACTTTCCACTGCATCTCCAACTCTTTCCTCATCTTCTGTGAGAGAGATAGAGGTACCAGGTTCCTCGTGAGGTTCTGAGGAAGAGGTTGAGTTGCCTTCCACTGTATCCTTTGTTTGACTCATCATATCAGCCTTGACACTAGACACATCAGAGATTTCCCCTGGAACCAAGAGTGGTTCGTTGTCTTGATCATCACCATTGTTATCCTTGTTTGAGAAGGGAGTTTCATTGAAGAGTACATGAACACTCTCCTCCACACATTGAGTCATTTTGTTATACACTTTGTACGCCTTGCTTTGAGAGGAATAACCTAGAAAAATTCCTTCATCACTCTTGGCATCGAACTTTCCCAGCTGATCCTTCCCGTTATTTAAAACATAACATTTTCAGCCAAAATCCCTTAGATGAGTTACCTTGGGCTTTCTTCCATTGAGCAGTTCATATGGGGTCTTGTTCAGGAAGGACTTGATCATGCACCTGTTCACCAGGTAGCAGGCAGTATTGATTGCCTCAGCCCAGAATTTTTTTGCAATCGCGCTGTCTATTAGATTGTTCGAGCCATGTCCTCCAGAGTCCTGTTCTTTCGTTCCACAACACCATTTTGCTGGGGAGTCCTTGGAGCTGAAAAATTGTGTGGTGATTCCATTTTCATTGCAGAATTCATCAAATCTTGCATTATCAAACTTTGTTCCATGATCAGACCTGATGCATGCCACTTTCATGTTCATCTTCACTTGAATTTTCTTGACAAAGGCCACAAATACCTCAAATGTTTCATCTTTCGAACGAAGGAATAATGTCCAAGTGAATCTAGAGTAGTCATCCACAATCACAAAGATGTATTTCTTTCCACCCCTACTTGGAATTCTCATTGGTCCACATAGATCCATGTGGATAAATTCAAGAGATATGGATGTGCTAACATCTTTCTTTGGTTTAAAAGATGATTTCACATGTTTCCCTCTTGCACATGCACCACATACTTTGTGATCTTTGAACTTTGAATTTGGCAGACCACGAACCAGGTCCTTCTTTATCAGTTTGTTCAATAGAGAAAAGCTGGCATGTCCTAGTCTTTTGTGCCAAAGCTCAGCATCATCTTCAACTGCCTTTAGGCAGTTCACTTCACCTGCTTCCAGAGATTTGAAATCAGCAACATAGATGTTTTTGTATCTCTTGGTTATCAACACCACCTCTCCAGTTACTAAACTAGTAACTGTGCATGTTTTTGACAAGAATTCCACCTTGTTTCCTTTATCACAAATTTTTGAAACACTCAAGAGACTATATTTCAAGCCATCCACATAGTATACATTTTCAATTAAGTGTTCCAGAGATCTTCCAACTCTTCCTACGCCTAGGATATAACCCTTCTTCCCATTTCCAAAGGACACATCCCCTCCTTGCAGGGCCTTCAATGAGAGAAAATCCATGGTATTTCCTGTCATATGCTTTAAGCATCCACTATCCATAATCCACTGTAGCCCGCTTTCCCTCACTGATCCCTGCACACATAAATCAATGGTCAGATTTAGGAACCCAAACAAGTTTGGGTCCCTTGTAATTTGGAAATGGGTGAATGAGAACTTTTCTAGTCCATGCTGGCAGGATTTTGTGTTTTTTGCTGGGACCTGGTCCCTGCTCAGGCTTGCTCCTGCCTGCAAACATTTCATTTTTCTGGACTGATTGGTCCCTGGCTGGACAGCTTTCCTTGTAGTGTCCATTGTTCCCACAGTGGGTACAAAGACAATTGTCAGGGACTGTGATGTATTTTCTGTGTGGATAATAAAGAGTTTTCTCCTTTGAAAATCCAATTCCCTGCCTATTTCCACTATTGTTAAAATGCATGGTGGTGACAGCATCTGACGACCATGTCCAATTCAAGGCCTTCTTAAGATCAAATTTTACTCTACTCGGTTCAACCTGTAGCTCTTTGTTTTTCTCTAACTCACTACACAGATTAGCTTTTGCTTCATTCAAATCCTTCTCCAGCCTGACAAATTTTTCACTAGCAATTTCTTTTCCTTTTTTACCACTTGGTGGACCAGGTTCTAGTTCAAGTTTCTTGATAGTTTCCTCTAGACATGTGATTTTATATTGAAGATTGTTTCTTTCCTGCTCTATAATATTAATTTTCTCATTTAGCCTTGTGTTATCAAGAACTGAACTTTCAATCTTTCTTTTTAACTCATCCCTCATTGCAGCACTATTTTCACTCTTTTCTTTTTCAAGATTGCCTACGGTGTCCTTAGGTTCACAACTACCATCAGTAAGTCATCTCTAGTTTGTTCTACCTCTCCTAGTTCAATGGTCAAGAGGTCCTTATCTTCAACTAAGGCATAGTACGCATCAATAAGAACATTAGATAAGGACAGTAATTTTTTAGGAGAGTAGGATTTCAGATTTCCCTGAACATCCTTGAAATCTACCTCTTCCGAGTCATCTTCTTCTTCTTTATCAGATAGAGCCATGAGGGAAAACAATGAGTCGTACTCCTTTGCCTTGTTTTCGACTACCATCATGGAATTGTTTTCTACTTCAGGTTCCTCGTCTGACTCACTGGATGAATCTCCCCAAGCAGCAAGAGCTTGTCTCACAACATTGTCAGCTGCACTTTTTATACTGAATCTCTTTTCAGGAACCTGGTTCCTCTTTGCAACCTTGTCAGTGTTGTATTTGTAGTTGTCCAGTTTCAAGAGCGGGCAGTCTTTTATGAAGTGTCTAGGTTTGCCACATTTATGACATAGATCATGATTTATGGGCTTGCTTGAGCTGCCTCTTCTTGGTATCCCACTGTTCCTTCGCACCATTTTTTGGAATCTCTTGGTGAGATAGGCCATGTCATGATCTTCTTCACTTAACTCATGTTTTTCCACCTGAAGAAACAGGTTCTTCTCCTTCTTCGGCTCCCTTCTTTCATTGTCCTTTTTCTTCTTTATCTCATATGTCCTCATATTTCCTATCAACTCATCCATTGTTAAGGTCTGCAGATCTTTTTCTTCCGTGATAGCATTGACTTTGCTTTCCCAAGAACTTGGTAGAACACTTAAGATCTTTCGCACAAGTTTGTTCCTAGGAATAACTTCACCTAGAGAATGAAGTTCATTGATGATAGAGGTGAACCTGGTATGCATGTCTTGTATAGACTCATCTTCCCTCATCTTGAACAATTCATATTCCATAGTGAGCATGTCTATCTTGGACTGCTTTACTTGTGTTGTTCCTTCATGAGCCGTCTGCAGGGCATCCCAGATCTCCTTGGCTGAATGACAAGCAGAGATCCTATTGTATTCATCAGGTCCAATGCCACAAACGAGAATTTTCTTTGCGCAAAAATTCTTTTCCACAGCTTTTTGGTCTGCCTCATCGTATTCCTTTCTGGTTTTTGGTATTAAAGGACCTGCTTCTCCAACCTTTTTTAATGGAACATGAGGGATATCACAAGTGATGTCCCAAAGCTCAGAGTCTTCGTCCATGATGAAGTCATGCATTCTCATTTTCCACCAGTCATAGTATTGGCCGTTGAATGTTGGGGGTCTATAGGTTGGTTGTCCTTCTTCAAAGTTGGGTGGAGCCATTAGAGATCCTCTAGGTGTTAACCTTTTAGAAAGAACCCACTCTGATACCAATTGAAGGTTTCTTAGCGTCCACCAAACAGTAAAGTGGCCAGGTCCTCTACTAGTTCCCACATAATTAAATGCTAGAAAGACGAGTAAAGAGAAAGGATTTTTACGTGGAAAATTCTCATTCAAGGGGACAAAAATCACGACCTACACTTGTAGGATTTAAACTTTACTAACTTGTAATCTAAACTATTACAAGCCACATTGTAATGACTTTCTTACAAAGACTTCAACACTCTAACTTGTAATACTTCTTACAAGCCACTTTGTCACTAACTAGTTACAAAGACTTTGACTCATGACTAGCTTTAGTCACACACAAGTTTGGAAGATGAAAGATTAAAAGGTTTCTAACTAGTAGCTTCTACAAAGCTTAGTAGGATACAATGAAAATAAGATACAAGATTACAACTCAACTAAGGACATTAACATTACTTGATGACCACGTGTGAGGTCTTAGTGGAGTTGTCTTCTTGCTCTTGAAGACCTTGAGTCTTTAATGCTTGAGAGCACTTAATGCTTGAATATTCTTAGTAATTGCTCAAGTGAGTATGTTGTTCTTATTGCTTCTAGATATTATCAAACATTGCACATTCCAAGAATGATGTCCAAAATCTTGGAGGTACATGGCTCAACCGCTAGGAAGTGACTGCTACACTGTAGCGTGAACAGTAGCAGGCAGTCACCTTTTCTGTCACAGCTTTTTACAGCTGTCAAGTTGACCTATACTTTAATCTGTGAGTCCGATGAGGGATCAGGTCCCTTAACTGGTCCGTCCTCATTCAGCACTGTATCATCCGGAATTTCTGGAGACATAGATGACTTGTGATGTTGTGTATACATTAGGTCCTCAACCTGGTTCTTCACATAAAAGTTTGTTAAATCATCAAAACAGGATACAACTCATCACAACATTACAAAAGTGCAATAGAGATTAGTGGTAAAAAATAGAAGTTAAACCCATCTTGTTCCCTCTCTCTCTCTAAGCTCGACATCAAAGTACTGAATTTTGTTGAACCTGCATATTAATTAAATCGATGACAGATTCATAAATTTATACAGAGAATTAAAAAATATAACAAAATGACACACTTTAGTTTGAACCTATGACATCAATGAAATTTAATATACATAGTTGAAGTTTAATATTTCATTTATATTATGTTCTATTCATTGTTACGATGAGCTAACGATGCGACAGTTAGATGACGACAACAACAATGATACAATAACAACAACAATAACAATCTAGTGGAATTTTATAAGTGGGGTATGGGGAGGATAATGTGTATGAAGACCGTATCCAAAGATAGAGAGGCGGTTTCCGAAAGACTTTCGGCTCAAGAACGTAAAAAAGTGGAGCAATAGAAAAACAATAGCAACAACAATGTAATAAGACAATGTAAACAAATAATACAACGAATAATGACAAAGATCCAGGAATATGAAACTACAAGAATAGTGTCAATCCTACTGTTAGTACTACCATACTGTATAGAAACAAGGATTAGGAATACGAAGGTACCCGACTAGTATTACTACTAGGCAACGGTGCGACAATTAGAGTTGAATTAATTCATTTAAAGTCAAAAAAGAGAGCATAGACAAAGTAAAAAGAAATAGAAAAACGAAAGCACTTTTATCTACTTGGGAATAAAAAAAATTAACCATGGATTATAGTAGAAAGATAGTCGTTTATTGCTGGATTGCATCATTACCAATTGCTCATAACTTGATTAGGTTTGATATATATAAATTGATGGTGACCAACTACGTACAACTTTTTCTATCCCTTGTTCCGTGGGAGAAATTAAGGTACAATGATGTCGTCAAAAGGAGTAACACTCCACATTTTAATATTATTAGGGATGTATAAGAATAATATTAAATAGGATGTATTAGTAATATTAAAATTAGTGTTGAGATTAATTATGTTGGGATTATTTCGTGTTACACAACGACGAAATGCCATAAAATGACCCTAAAGTCATGGTGAAGCAATGAATGTTGGTCACTAGTCTGTTTCCTATGGACCTACAAAATTTCAGGCCTATCAGAGTTCGTCAAATATTTTTGGAAAAATGACATTGTATAGCCACTCTCAAAACAATAGCCAAATATATATATATTTTTTGTATATATATACATTCTGTGTGTTATATATAAAAATTATACAAATTTCATATACTTTTTCAGCTAACAAATGTAAATAAATTCTAGCGGGGGCTAACAGTGATAATACCCCCAATTTTTTTTTGCAAAAATCAATATATACTAATACACACAAAAAAGTGATATAATCATAACATGTTTCATGTGCTCAAAACACCAACAAATAAACCCAAAACACCAAAATAATATTAATCAGGATGTATGAAAATAATTACCCTTGTTGGATAAGAATCGAGTATTGAGGGCTCATCATACATGCATTTATTTCTTTCTGTACCTAACGTTGTTTTGTCACCTTATCATTGTTTGTGAGAGTATTATTAAGACGGGGATTTTAATGCAAGCAAACTGAGTTGCGGCCTTGGTGGAGTCATCCGAAATAGCTCAGGTGGATGGGTGGTCGGCTTTAATAATTTTACACATATTGCTATTCTTATCCAAGCAGAACTTCTAGTTTTACAACAAGGCCTTCAACTTGCATGTGATTATCAACTATGGCCTTTGGAAATAGAAATAGATTCAAGGGACGTGATTCAATGTTTTGAACATGATTATCCAACATACAACATTATCATATGTGAATACAAATGGCTGAAGCAGGGTGGTGGTCAGACATAGTTTTAGGCAAGCAAATCACGTGCCTCGTGTTTTGGCAAAGGGAGCTTCCAAAGTGTCTAGTCTAAACCATACTTTGAGATTTGCAGCTCCATCCCATTTTGTGGAAGCTCAGTTCCTACAAGACAAAGGTGGAACATACTTTATTAGATTAATTTCGGATAATGTATATACTAAGCTAGCTGAATATGGAAACCAGAATGCCCTAACTGGCATCATTACAGAATGTAATGACTACTGTTTATTAGTATTAATAATATCAATATTCCAATTTCTCAACAAACAAACAAAAAAGTATTATTAAGAAGAATTAATCCAAGTAGCCATCTACCCAACTACTTAAACTAAAAATATTCAGTGAATGTATAATATATATATATATATATATATATATATATATATATATATATATATATATAAAATTGTGTATAATCAATATATAATCTATGTATATGGCTAAAAATATAAACAATGAATATGACCGACTATTTGTGTAAAAATTACTGACTATTTGTGTAAAAATCCCTATTATTAATCTCTTTAGTATTTTCTTGTGATCTTTACACATATAACCGGTCATATTTATTGTTTACTTTTTCTAGTCATATACATAAATTATATATTATATATATAATACATAAATTATGCATATATTATATATTCACCGGTTATTTTTAAATTAAATGGTTGGATGGACGGCTATTTGAATTAATTCAACTATTTTGTTACAGGTGACGGCGACCAAATTAATTTGGCAATGCACTTAATTATATAATGTTTATTACTATTGGCTCTGATAGATTGGTCATGACATTATGTATTTCCTTGCACTTATAAGGATGATTAACTTCAATAATGCGAGGCGGATTGAGAATTTTAATTTGGTTTCAACCTTTAAATTTTTTAGTACTAATAAGCTCACTATATTTTCAAAATTATAGGATCAGAATCTAGTATTAGTTAAAAAAAAAAGTTTTTTCCATACTATCCATAGTTATGTTTTGTATAAAAAATACTAAGTTCAATTGAATCTCTAGTGTTAAGGTTACATCTGCTAGTGGACACATGATCTATGGTACGCAGTCTTATTCTGTATTTGTGCAAGAGGCTATTATATATATGTGGGGGGGGAGAGGGGAGGACCGGACCGTAAGGATCTATGGTACGCAGTCTTACCCTGCATTTGTGCAAGAGGCTGTTTTTACGGCTCGAACATGTGACTTCCTAGTCACATGATAATAACTTTATCAGTTACGCCAAGGCTCCCCTTCGTGTATATATATATATATATGTGTGTGTGTGTGTGTGTGTTGTTGGGTACTATTTCTGGAAACATATCACGTTGAACTTAATGGCATTTGTGAACCATTGGTAAATGACAAGCTGCTGGACGGCGATGTCGACCCTGTTGTGTTCAACCTTCTTACGTTCCTACTATAATAATATCCACACATTTGCTTTGTCTCCTATATATCCTTGACTTTGACTGTGAAATGTAGACACTTTTTCCATGATTTTCTTGTTTTGGGATTTAACGGGAGATATTAGGGTATAGGGATTCAAGAACTAAGCTCTCCATCATTTTTCACTCAGTAGTCAGTACTCGCATTGAAGTCTCAATTAATTTGGATCATGCCACGTAAGACTCATTAAAGAAGAAAACACTTCTTATAGAATTTTTTTCATACCTAAGGATCGAACCAAAAACAGAGGCGGCCCAAAATTCGGCAGTCACAGGGACACCATGACATTCAATATAAATTTATATCACTGCTCATAAAGATTGGTACGTGAACCTATATACTAATATCTTACTATTTCTTGAAGATATTTACAAGTATACATGGAGTTTTTTGTCGAAATTTCTAAGTGTCGGTGAGTCCTCTCCTAATTGTATGTTTCCACCCAATCTATTCTAATAACATTCACTCAAAAGAAAGCAAAGATTTTACCTTTTTGGCTATAAATAGCTAATTAGCTAATATTGATAACATTTGTCTAATATTAGTAATATTTAATGAATTGATCAACTTTATAATAAGTTACTTATAAATGGATATAGCCGGTAGTTTCCCTAAATATACCCGATTGAAACAGATCAAGGAATTAAAGTTAGTCAGTTTATATTGATTTATATATATATATATATATATATATATAATAAGTTAGCATCGTCTTTATTTTGATTTCTAGAAAATAATCCTTCTAGTACATTGAAAATATGAGTATTTTTATTTTTTACCCATTATGTAATTACTAGTACTATTAGATGATTTTCTTGACATATACATCAAATTGTTCTGGAATTTGGGTCATATGCAGCCTTAGTAGACCCGGTCCGTATTCTTCACACTAGCTTGGGCTATAAGGCCCAACTAATACATTATCCGAAAATAATCCAAAAACCAAAATAAAATCCAAAATATTACAAAAATATGATATATTTTTGAGTGGTCTTCAACTTTTAACCCCCACTTATCTCATAAAGGGTAAAATTAAAAGTGTTACCCCTAAGGCATCAAGATAGGCAGCCTATATCATACCTTTTAGGATGTGATTTTTTTTCGAATTCTGCGTGAACACGAAATGCTTTATGCACCGGATTACTTTTTTACGAGGCAAACGAAGGACAACGCTTGTTAAATTTGAGTGCTATTCAAAATCATTCACTTTGAGAGTTGTTTGTATACGTTACTCAATAAAATCAATAGCTTTTGAAACTAGTCCCCAAAAGTGCAATGAAACAAATATATAATCATTTCAATGACCAATTTAGCCGAGCTGATAGCAAACATAACAAGTGCACTGCCAATTAACTTTTTGGCCACCCCTATAAGAAAATATTAATGTTATTTAATAATTTCTCTCAATTATAAAATGACAATGCTACAAAAAGTAACACCAAATAGACCAAAAAATTCAGCATGTTTCTCTTTCTCATCACATCAAAGATTATAGAACTATTATAAATTGAGAAAAAGAAAAAGGCTTTGATTTTCTTTTCACAAAATTTCTGGTTAAAAAAAGGAAGTTTAATAAGAAAATTTTCCATTAAAGTGAAAATGGGGCCTCCTTTGAATGTATTTTTTGAAATAATGTTCTGAAAACTTAAATAGATAGGGCCAATCACAACCACTGACAAAAACACCCGTTCCCCCACATATATTTATATGTTTCAATTTTGGAATTTGATCATTACTTCTTTCATTTTCATTTACACTTCAAGCCACTCTTTTTGTCCCCTAAAATCATATTTAATTCACTAAACCCCAGTTTGGTTTAGCTTCATGGACTGCTCTTGTTAACTTTTCTGTTTTTTCACTAACTCCCACCTAACATGTTAGCCGAGCGCATTATCCCTTAATGTGTGATTTTTCGAGACGAATTTGGATTTAGTCTATTTTTAGATTGTTTTTATTATCTGTTTTTTTTTTTTTATCGAAAGAAAACTTTGACGTAATTGATAAAGTTGATGTCACATGACCAGGAGGTTATGGTTTCGAGCAATGAAAATAGCTTCTTATAGAAATGCAGCATATAATGAACCCCTGTGGTCCGACCTTTTCCTGAACGCGGCGCATAGCAGGAGCTTAGTACACCAGGCTGCCATTTTTTATCTGTTATTTTTTTTATTATCTTTTGCTTCGATTTTCTTAGTATCTTATTGTTGTTACTGCTTGTTCCCACTGCTTCTTTTCATCCTTTCTTGAGCCGAAAATCTATCAGAAACAATCTATCTACCTTTCCAAGGTAGGAGTAAGGTCTGGGTACACACTACACTACCCTCCCCAGACTCCACTTGTAGACTTTCGCTAGGTTTGTTATTGTTGTTATTGTTGAATTTGGATTTAATCGGATACCAATACAGATACCGAACATCAGATCGGATGAGAAATCAAAAAATATCTTTTTCTATATATACATTTTGAGGTATTATCCTCTTAGGCCAATGAGCCATATAATATTTATGTAAGAAATTCAAAAATAGCCAGATTTACAAGTGGTCATTGAAAAATAGTCATAGTTTCAAAAGTGATCAAAATTTAGCCACTTTTCATGTAAAGATAAATCTGAACGAAAAAACTGTTCAAAATCCGAAAAATATTCCAGCATAATATACTGGAATTTCAGTATAATATACTGGAACTCTAGTACATTATGCTGGAGTTCCAGTATAATATGCTGGTACTCCAGTATAATGTACTAGAGTTTCAGTATAATATATCGGTCCAGCATAATATGATGGTAGTTCATACACAAGTGTTCCAATCTCCAGTATATTATGATGGAATTTTCCGCGTGTTAGAATTCCAGCATAATATGTTGGAAGTTCATACATAGGTGCATCAGTCTCCAGTATATTATGCTGAAACTTTTCGTGTTACAGCAAAATAGTGGCTATTTTCAATGACTTTACAAACGCCGGCTATTTTTTAATTACTAGTCTCAAAACTGACTAGCCCGTACTATTTTTACCATATTTATACTAAAGAAAGATGCCTCTAAAGGTGAGTACTTTCTTACTATTTTTACCATATTTATACTAAAGAAAGATGCCTCTAAAGGTGAGTACTTTCTTACACTATTATCATTGTCTATAATTTAAATCCACTGAAACATGTTTTCATTCTTTAAACTAACTAATAGGGCCAATCATAACCAATGAAAAAACTAATCTTCCCCACATAAATAGATATGTTTCTGAACATGATCATTGCTACTTTTTTTTTCATTTACACTATTCGAGCCACTCTTCTTCTCCCCAAAAAATTCATAACTAATAATTATTGCACAAAGAAAGTGGCGCGTTACTGAAACCCAAGTTTGGTAGGTTCATGGTCTTTTTTAAGGTAAAATGGCATTGTATAGCGGCGTTAAAATAATAGTCACAAAATATATATTTTTGTATATTTTATATATATATATATATTCTGTAGTCATACACAAAATTAACAAATTTTATACACTTTTTTGGCTACTGAATATAAATAGTTTCGGGTGGAGCTAAAAATGAAAAAAAAAACCTATTAACTAACTTGCACCTATTTATCCGCTGTTCTAGAAATATGAGGACAAAATTCAAGAGATAAATAACAACTGCTTTAGCCCTACAAAGATTAATATTTCTATTTCTTATATAAAATTCTTGTTGATATCCTAAATGTGGGCTCTTCTCAATTATATTTCTAGATGTATACATAAAAACTCTCATATTAAGAAGTTTTGTTCTACCAATTTGTGTATTCTACAGGCTTTTCCAATGGCTAGAGTTTACCCTCAAACGTCAACTTCTTCTTCTTTTTCTTCAACAAATCCCTACATAACTATGAGAAGAGAAACATTTACTTTATGGATGAAATCTTTGGTCTACCATGGAAATGGCTGCACTGTTTATGACTCGAAAGGCCATATTATTTACAGGATTGACAACTACAACAGAAAATGTAGCAAAGAAGTTCATCTCATGGATTTACAAGGCAAAGTTCTCTTTTCCATACGACAAAAGGTAAAAGGAGAAAAATCAACATTTATTTTTTCAACTAACATGAGTACTGCAGTCAGCGGCGGATCCAACATTTAGACGTTGGTTATAAAATACAAATTTAACTCTATTTATCTTTATTTTTGGCACATATATGTAGTTTGATATGTCATCGGTAGGTCACACGTTCGAGCCATAAAATTACCTACTGCAACCTGTGGTAAGGTAGACTGCCTATATATCACACTTCTTAGGTGGGGCCCTTCCCGAATCTTGCATGAACACGGAATGCTTCGTGTATTAGACTGCCCTAGCAAAAGCAGTGATTCTAAATCGCCAACAGTGGAGGAGCCACATGCTTTGAAGGGGTGTCAGTTGACACCCCTTTGTCTGAAAATTACACTGTGTAACTTGACAGGATAAAAATATTTATGCATATATACTACATATTGACACCCTTTAGCTTCTTCATGGATTTACTTCTTTATGTTTTGACCTCCCTAATAAAAATCTTGGCTCCGCCATTACTTGCGAACCCATTAATGGATCCTCCACTGCATGCAGAATCTTGAAAATTTGTGTTTATACTTAAGTTTTGTATTGTTCTTTTGCAGAAACTTCAAGTTTTTGGACATTGGAATGGCTATAAATGGAGCAATGATAATTTGATTGAGATACCTTGCTTCCAAGTAAAGAAAAATGGTTATTTCCTATGGGGAGAGTACTTAAACTATGATGTTACTTTATTAGGATTTGATGAAGCTGAAACAAGCTGCTATAAGATTGTAGGTCTACAAGGCAAATCAGAATTCAAGATTGTAAGAGAAAACAAACTTATTGCAGAGGTTTGTCACTATATTGTTGTTCATTCAATATTGCGAATTTTCAGAAGAATTTAAGTTTTATATACTGATTCAGTAAAAAATATTTACACATGCAATTAGATAACTTCCATGATACTATTTAGCTAGAGGTAAATTTTTATGATACGTATTAGTACTAATTATTAGTAATATGAGAAAAATGTTAACTAACATGCTACTATTATAATAGGTAAACTACACCACAATCTAATAAGAACAATAGCGTTTAATTTCAAGCAATTTGTGGTCGGTGTTTGAATTATCACTTACTATAAATTTATCTAAGACCAATATTATGTAAAAAAAAAATATATATATATATATATATAGTAGAAGTTCTCTCTGTTTTATACTGACGTATAAATGTTTGATAGAACATGTTAAACTGAACTGATGATGTAAAAAATTAAATTATGTTATACTGTTGATATTTTTAACTTAAATACCTTAAAAAAAAGTGAGGTGTTGGTATAATACTAGTTTTCTTTTTTGTCAAATCAGTATATATGCTTCAAAAGTTCCTGATTATTAAATCATTTTATAGCTATGGATCTTTCATTTAAATGGAATTTGATTTTAACAAAATCAGCGATTGGATTTATGCAGGTAAAACAAAAAAAATCATCTTGTGGAGTTCAATTTGGAGAAGATGTGTTAAGTTTGGTGGTGGAACCTCATGTTGATCATTCATTAGTAATGGCTCTTGTGACTGTTTATGGCTTAATACAACAAAGACTATGAGTGTTCCTTCTTTTTTTTTTATATTTTTTTTTCTGCGAAAATTGCTATGTAACGAGATTTTAAATTAGTCGAATTAGTGAGTTTCAAGTACCGAAATGGTTAACAGAAAAAAGATTGAAATTTTTGGCAAGTTTTCATAGGCTAGAAGAGCACTTTGTGCCTCAAAATGTTTTGTTTTAGAGTGATTGTTGCAATAGTTTAAAGTATACATATGTACCCAACAACATAGATAGTTTAAAGTGTACAGATGTACAATCGAGTAGTATTATTTCAAGAAATTATCATACATATATTAACTTTGTTTTTCTATGCTGAGACGCCGAGAACCTATCGGAAACAATATATTTATTTCACAAGGTAGGGGTGGCTACGTATACACTACTTTCCCCAAACCCCAATCAAAGCAGATTTAGGGGGCCGAAAGGGGGCCAAAAAGTTACACTGTATATATGTTTTTTACCTCTATATAGTATGTTTTGAATCCCCTTGACACCGCCGAAAAGCATATATAGCTTAGTGGTCAAGGGGGTTCAAAACCTTTATAAGGTCATCGGTTCAATTCTTACTAGCTACTCTTTTAATTTTTTAATTTATTGAACCCCCTTAACTTTTTTCTTTTTTTGAACCTCTTGGCAGAAATTCTGCCTCCGCGTAACGACCCGGTTGGTCTTTTCGAGAGTCATAGCTCTGTTTTCCACATTTTTGCTTCTTTGTGTGTTGTTCAGTCTTATTATGTTGCGTCAGGTTGGTTGGCTCGGGTTCGGAGTGATTGTAGAGTGGAATGAGACACTTAGTCTCTTAATTTAGATATTTAGTTGGAAAAGTCAACTAGAAATTGACTTATGGGTAGACGATCTCGGATTAGGTTTTTTATTATTCGAATAGTTTCGTTAGGTGATTTTGGACTTAGGAGTGTGTTCGGAACGTAATTTGGAGGTCTGTGGTAGAACTAGGCTTGAATTGGCGAAATTGAAAATTTGGTAATTTTCGGTCGGCAATGAAAAATTAGATATCGGGTTCGGAATGAAATTCGGGAAGTTGGAATGGGTTCGTAGTGTCAATTATGGCGTTTGCAAAATTTCAGGTTATTCGGACGTAGTTTGGTTGGTTTCGGCATCGTTGGCGAATTTTGGAAGTTTAGAAATCCTTAGGCTTGAATTCGGGGTTAAATCAGTGTTTTGGCGTTGTTTTGGGTGTTCCGAGGGTTCGACTCAATTTGTAGGTTGATATATGACTTGTTGGTATTTTTGGTTGAGGTCTCGAGGGTCACAAGATGATTTCAGATGGTTAACGGAAAGTTTGGAATTTGGATGGTGTAGTTGAAGCTGCACCATCTAGGTGACGAGCGTGTGGGTGTGCACCCTTGGGATTGTAACTTTGTCTGTCCCGCAGAAACTATAAAGTTGCGTATTTGACTGAAAACTATTTGATACTATTGTGTTTAGAAAGAACTACTATAAATTGGGCTAAACGTCATACTTGGGCCTTGTGCCAAAGCTGTTTGGACCTTAGAGGTCTTTTCTTATTATCCTCTCACTGTTTTTGATTTAAGATCTATACTCAGTTATGTTGTGTTTACTGATTTCATAACTCAGTCTTTATTACTCCGTTTTGATGCATAAAATGATATTTTTGGGCTGAGCACCTTGTTCTTTTACTGATAGCCCGAGCGGCTTGAGAGGTTTCTGACTGAGTGAGGCCGAGGGCCTGTGTTGTGAGGATATTATGGGATCGGGCTGCGCGCCGCAACATGTTGTTACTAATTTATGATTATGAGAGGTTGAGGGCCTGATTGATTATTCCACGAGGTGGTTTGTTATAGCGTTTGGGTTGTAGGAGCCCCTCCGGAGTCTGCACACACCCAGTGAGCGCGGGTACCCTGAGTGAGTGGTATGATGCTTTGCCCATACCACTCACTCAGGGCTATTCTTGATTCATGTTGTGACGGAGGGGATGTTTATGAGTGACTGTGATGTTTGCCCGAGGGGTTGATTCTGAGTGATGTTATGCCCGAGGGGCGGTTTATGATTCATGTTTGCCCGAGGGGCTGCTTATGACTTTCATCACTTTTATTCTAAATTGCATTGAACCTCTGTTGAAAACAATTGAAAAATATCTTTAAATGATTTTTACCGAAATTGAGTTTAAAACAAGAGATTTGACTCATTTACTGATTTGAAAGCATGATGTACTTACTGAGATTTCATGACGTGGATCTTATGTGTTTCTTACTGTTCAGTCTTTATTTACCTTTATTACTTACTGAGTTGGCGTACTCACATTACTCCCTGCACCTTGTGTGCAAATCCAGGGGTTGTTGGACGTGCCAGCGATTGTTGATTTTCATCCGACACGGATTCGTGGAGATAGGTTGTATGGCGATCGCAACCCTGCTCTTCTTCCTTCCATCTTCCTTTAGCTGTTATTAGTAGTTTTTCCCAAACTGTATTAGTCTTAGCATTTTCAGACAGTTTTCATTAGATGCTCATGACTTGTGACACCCCGATGTCGGACTTTTCTTTCTGCACTGTGTTATTCAGACTTATATTATAAAGTTGTGTTGATTAATGACTTAAAGCAAATCTTTACTTTGAAATATTTGGTTGTTTTGATGGAAGAGTCGGCTTGCCTAGTTCCACGTTAGGCGCCATCACGACCTGATAGATTTGGGTCGTGACACTCCGCCACTGGACCCCACTTGTGAATTTATTGTTGTTGTTGTTGTTGTATATTTACTCTGTCAATATTTGTGTCGAATGATTAAACGGATATTTATTTAATTGATTCTTTTCAATTAGTAGATTTTTTTCAAAAAAATATTTTTTATTGAGGTATTAAATTGCAGGACTGAATCGGAAAGAAATGTTTATATTAGAGAATTTATTCTTGGCAGCACGACATCATAACTGAATGGTGAATTTCAATGACGATTGGAAAAGTATTAGTTCTTTTTCATTTGAAAGGAATATGTGTAACCCAAATTTCGAGTTTGACATATATATAAAACAAACAAATATCTAACCATATTTAGAAAGAATTTAAGAAAAGAGCAGCTCGGTTACAAAGTATCTCGCATTCATACGGAAGCTCGACCCTTAAGGGTGTGACATAGATAGTCTATCTTAATACAAATAATGACTACTTTCACAGTTCGAATCCATAACATATATGTGATTCTAAAAGATAATGAGAGTGACAATCTGTGTACTATTTTAAATCTGAAGAAGTATTCTCCTTTTCAAAACGTTAATTTAAGGGCTTATGCTTGTACAATTTTACGTGTATTTAATTTGTCCAAGTATCTACGTTTAATGTTATGGTTGTTGGGCTGTAAACTCACATTTCTACTTGATTAGATTGTCTCACTTGAAGTCACAATTCATGCATTTCATAATAGTGATGATACCATGGTTAGCAGAATAATAATAATCCGGGCATGGCAGAAGAATATTGGTTGATATAGAATATTGTTGGCAAGGGCATACACGGAATTTATAAAAGAACGAAAAATATAACTTTAATTATCATATTTCGAGACAAGAAATATCTTTAGTCTATTTGTTTTATTGATTCTTAAGTTAGAAAAAGTCCGGAATTAAATTTTACTTCATCACAATCTTTAACCACATAGATTTTCTCAAATATTTGCAAAAAAGATGTCTAGCTGATGAGGTTCGAATCGCTTACCTCTTAGAGCAAAATCAAGCAAATAACCAATGTGCCAGGAGACAATTTATGTCAAGCAGTGTTATTTTTTCCTACTTATCCGCTTCCTCACAGTATTAATACATAATTTTTTTTTAAATTCGATGAAACGGTGTCGCGTTACACCGCTTTGATAAATTGCATCCGCCGCTGATTGTTGGTTCTTTTTTAGAGGGATTCCATGCTAAAGATGAGAAAATTAAAGACTAAAAAGGACAGATCGACATCTTGCATTCATGCAGGGTCTGAAAAATAATCGTATCTCAAAAAATTGTGATATAAATAGTCGATTCGAACTCATAACCTGTAGATCATACGAAAAAGTTAAGAGACCAAAACTATAAAATAATAAAGTGATAGTAAGAATGGGAAAGAAATTGACTAGAAGTTCATTTTTTGATAGAGTAAGTTTTTGGAAGTGAAGGTAGCCATTCATTTACACGAACAAAACCACGTGTATTAGCTGTCTATTATTAATCAGCTTGATATCAAACACGTAACATGATGAAAATATACTACAGACGTGTTATGTGTAATCACTTCTTCCTATGTACAAAGAAAAGGGATCATCGGATATCATAAACCTCGATAAAAATTTTAGATATGTGTATGTATATATATTGAAAATTGTTATATATTTATCTGAAATCTTTAAGTTCAAAAGTTTGATGAGACGTAAGTTGAGTAGTCCGCTTGCTCGTGTACCCCGTCACCTTCAAATCTCGAATCTGCCTTGTTTTCTAAGGTATCTCTCATTAGCAATAAAATATTGGATTTGATTGATTACAGTGATGTTCCGATCAATATCCTCTCACTTCAACTATTTCATTAGTATTTGCTATTTCTCATCGGTATATATCGTGGGGAATTTTGCCAACCAAAACATTTAAAAGACAGAAAAAGTCACCTCATATTTTTTGTCAATGTTGAATCTGATGTTGGAGTTTATTTTGTTTATTTAAGAGTACATAAATCTTTTACAACTAATTGGATGTCTTGTTTAGTCTTTAGATATTTCCTAAGATACGGTCATTGACTTCTGAGTTCGAGCTAGTATTGGAATCAGTCACGATCTACGTCACATTACTAGAAATTTACCTAAAACCATTTAGAAATACCGACTAAAATCGATTGAAAGTTGGAAAAATTGATCGATCTTTTATCGACTTTAATCCGTCAAAATTAAGTTGATCGGTAAAAAATAGCGACCGAAGTCGATCACAATTTCCGAGGTCAGTCGGTAAATTAATTTTCACACAAGACCCAAAAAGAAAAAATCTGCAAAAAAAAAAAACGATCAAAGTCGGTCGGTATTTTTAATTATGCAATTAAAATATGCACCGCCTGGGACTCAAATCAGAGTCTGTATTGTGACAGGATACTATACTACCACTAGACTATTGATACATTTTAGTTTAAGACTTTCTTTTAATTTATTTGTACTCTTTAAAAACATTTTCGCGAGAAAATATAACCGACTGATTTCGGTCAGTTTTATTAAAAATATAAAATTATCGACCAAAGTCGGTCAGTTTTCTAAAATGACTGACTGAAATAATCGATCGATTTCGGTCGGTTTTTGAATATTAATTTTAATTTATTTTATATGAAAAACCGACCAATTTCGGTCCGTTTATTAAAAGATAAATTTCGCGGGATGCTAAAATAGTTTCCCACATTTTTGTGCAAAACAAAAAAAAAAGAGTAGTTTTCGCAAAAAAAAAAAAATTTAAAAATAAAATATTTTAAAAAATCGACTGACTTCGGTCGGTTGGCCGCGGTCGATTTTGACCGAATTTTTAATAATGTCATGCTCCTTGGGACCGTCCTTCTCCGGACCTTATATGAAAAAATATTGTGTGCACCGAATTGTTCTAAATTTTTGGTCATAGACTTAAAATGCTTCTATTTACTTTTTTGGATTGACAGAAATAGAAGTCTCAAAATCATATGGTACCCCTTACTCCTTATCTGACATAACAGATCCTATTTTTCTAACCATAAGGTCCAAATTACTAATTGTCTCTGTTTATGCTATTAGAATTCAGCTTTGGAATCCTGAGTTTTAAGAAGCAAATAATTAAATAAAGAGTCTAACTTTTATACACGAATAATATATGAACAACAAGAGACCACAATTCTGCTACAAGAAGTTAAATTACACAGACAACGTAAATTCGATCATAATAATGTTATTTCGAAGGGTGAGTTTTAAGAAGCAAATAATTAAATAAAGAATCTAACTTCCATACACAGACAATATCTGAACAACAAGAGACAATAACCTGCTATAACAAGTTAAATTATACAGCCAGTGTAAATTCGTAATAATATTATTTTGGAGGGTGAGTTTTAAGAAGCAAATAATTAAATAAAGAGTCTAACTTGCCTACACTGAGAGTATCCGAACAATAAGTGACAACAACTTGCTATAACAAGTTAAATTGCGTAGCCATCGTAAATTCATAATAATGTTATTTAGGAGGGTGAGTTTTAAGAAGCAAATAACTAAATAAGGAGTCTAATTTTCATACACTAAGTGTATCTGAACAAGAAGAGATGACAACAACCTACTATAATAGGGTAAATTACCCCGACATCATAAATTTGTAATAATATTATTTTGGAGGGTGAGTTTTAAGAAGCAAATAATTGAATAAAAGTTTAGCTTTCATATATCTGAACAATAAGAGACAACGACCTACTATAACAAATTAAATTACACTGAGAGCGTAATTCGTAATAATGTTATTCGGAGAGGGGAGGGAGGTGTCACGATCCAAAAATCACAAGTCGTGATGACACATAACTCGACCCGCTAGGTAAGTCAATTAACAAACGATACAAGCCAAATGAAATTTTAGGAAAATAATGTAGGATTATCTGAAATTTTACAAATTTACCCAAGAACTGGTAGTACAAATCATGAGCTTCTAAGACTTAGAATTTGCAAGGCTGATACAAAAAAAATTACATGATCTGTTTGAAAACTACATAAACAGATTAACAAAGTCTAAAGCTACCAAGAACAAGTGGCAGCTTTATCCGGAGTGCACGAACATCTTCAGGGTCAGCTCCCGACATCACCAGCAGCTCCGCTCCAAAAGTCTGCACGCAAGGTGCAGAAGTGTAGTATGAGTACAACCGATCCCATGTACTCAGTAAATATTTTTTCTAACCTCGTCGAAGTAGTGACTATACTTTTTAGTTAAAAGGTACTTATTGATAAACACTGTAATGTAAACTAACAATAGAATTATGCTACATAATAATAGAATAGAGTACACGAAACGAAAGTACAAGGCAATAACTAAGTGCTAGAAGAGACCACAATTCAACAGTTTTCAATATCTCAACCAATCTTTTCCTTATAGCGAAACCCAATGAACCACAATACTCGGCTCAAAACTTTCATAGTATGAGAGAAATAATCAAGACATCAAATCCAACGGCACGTCAATATCTTTCGTGCATTTATCTCATCCTCACCAAATATGCGTAAAAACGATACCTACTGAATGGCATAAATGCTGATAACACAAATGACAGAGTAGGAAATACACAAGTAGCAATAATGAATGAGAATGTGCATACGGACATCAGTAACAAACTAGGCGGAAAACATAGAGGTAATGTCAACAATTAGGAGAAAGGAACGTAACTCCAACTAACTAGCATGATGGAGGCATGAATATGGATATAACAAATAAGAAAGGGGACACGTGATCTTTATAAGCTAACAAGTAAAGGCATGAATAACTAATCAGGGAAGAAAACTTGTACTTAAGTGCAACAAAACTGATATGACATGGATACAATTATAATATCAGGAAGTAGGTATGATATTTCCAAGTTAAACAAGTAGAAGGCATGGACAACAAAACAACAATTGAGATAGAGGATAAAGATAGAACAGTGACGACAAGTCTCATAAAAACTATAAGTACGACAATACCAGCTCAAGGTAAAAACATGAATATATCTACAAGAAAAGGATATAACGACATAATGCATGTCCCTCGTCCTTACTTGCATGGAAACACCCATCGTGCCATGAACTCGCAATAATACAAAAGCATAATAATATAAATATAATGGCACGGCATCACCCTTTGTGCTTTTACTACATAACATGGCACGACGTCACCCTTCGTGCTTTTACTCACAAATTATATGGCACGGCATCACCCTTCATGTTTTTACTCTCAATAATATGGCACAACATCATCCTTCGTGATTTTACTCTCAATAATATGGTACGGCATCACCCTTCGTGCTTTTACTCTCAATAACATGGCACGACATCATCCTCCATGCTTTACACTCTCCCTCACATGATAATGTATAAACAATGGCATGGCATCACCCTTCGTGCTTTACACTCTTCCTTACCAGGCATATGAATATCAATGACAAACAAGGCAGGAAGCATAAATAACGTCAAGGAGGGTGTTTAAACGAATATTCCAAATGAATCTCAATCATAACTTTCCAATCCAACAATAGTTTAATAAACCGGCAAGAACCTTATTATTCAAGCATTCCAACCAATCTCACAAATGATCTATTACACAATTATAGAATCTAGTATCTCAAGAATAACGGTCGTAACAATATATTAATGATTATGCATAGTGATGACCGAATTAGACACATCATTGTGTTCTCATAATTTCATCAAATTTGATCAAGTTATAACAAGCTAAGTCTTAGTTTCTAACATTTAATACTATGTTCTTAGTATCTAGGAGTCAAGTAAGGCATGAGACAAGAAGGTCACATAATTCTACAAGACACAATTATAATATAACCTACCTTCGAGCATGATTAACCTCGGCACATACATATACGCTTGTCACCTCATATATGTATCATCCCCGCATGTAGCAAACAATGTCAAATAGTGGGAAAAATTCCTTCAACAAAGTTAGGAAAGACACTTACCTCAATTCAGCTAACTCAATACTCAATTTAGCTTTTTCCTTCACAAATTCACCTCCGCTCGGCTCAATCTAGCCAAAGACGACTTAAATACATCACACAATGCAATGGAAAACAATTTCAATTAATAAAGCATTGATTTTTATTCAATTTCTAAAAAGTCAACAAAAGTCAAACCCCGGGTCCGCCCGCTCAAAACCCAGGTCCAAGGGTAGGTCTTGACTACCCATAGCCTCACAAGTCCAAATACGTGTTTTGTTTTCAAATCTGAATCATATTCGACTCTCAAATCCCAAATTTTCCTTTTTCAAAACTTTGACATAATTCCCAAATTTTCCCTAGATTTCTCATAAATTTGATGTTAAATCTTATAAAATCATGATGTAATTGGGAAATGATTAAAGGTACTTACCCAATGATTTGGTATAAATATTCTCTCTCAAAATCGCCCATTCTCGGACCTAGAGTTCAAAATATGATAAAATGAAGCTAAGTCCCGAAATGAGAGTCTTAATACCAGCCTCAGATGTCGCATTTGCGACATCCGGATCGCAATTGCGATGCTTGCAAATGCGACAAAAGCGTCGCAAAAGAGAAGGCTGATCAGGTTGCAAATGCGAGCTCTGAGTGTTTCACAAAAGCGACAGTTGGCGTCGCAAATGCGGAGCTGCTATCGCAAATGCGATGATGTTGTTCGCAATTTCGAGCTCCTCTGCCCCAGTCCGTCTTCGCAAAATCGAGAAATATCTCGCAGATTCGTACATCGCAAATGCGACGGAAACCTCGCAAATGCAAGAAGAGAGACACCGGCACAGCTGAACCTTCTTCCAACACCCCGAAATGCGTAGAAAACTCATCCGAGCCCTGGGGGCTCTGTACCAAACGTCCACACAAGTCTGAAAACATAACACAAACTCGCTCGCGCGATCGGAACACCAAAATAACCTCTAGAACCACGAATCGGATGCCAAAACTCATGAACTTCAAGAACTTCTAGATTCGCAACCAAGCGTCCGAAATCTATCAAACAAACTCCGAATGGCGCCAAATTTTGCAGACAAGTTCCATATGACGAAACGAACCTACTCGAAGCTTCAAATCACGCATAACAACCTCAAAACGACGGATCGCACCTCAAGTGAAAATCAATGAACCTTGAAACTTCAACTTCTACAACCGATGTCGAAACCTATCAAATCATGTCCAATTGACCTCGAATTTCGCACACAAGTCACATTTACCATTACGGACCTACTCCAACTTCCGGAATCGGAATCCGACCCTGATATCAAAAAGTTCACTCCCGATCAAACTTCCCAAAAATCCAACCTTGGGCAATCCAAGACTAATTCGACCACGGACCTCCAAATTACAATCCGGACGCACTCCTAAGTCCAAAACCAATCAACGGAGCTAATGGAACTGACGAAACTCCATCTGAGACCTTAAACTACCGAGCGAAGTGTAGATGCTCAAAACGACCAATCGGGTCGTTACGGGGGGTCCACACTATTGAACATTTAGCCACTATAATAATTGTTTTGAGAAAAAAATCTGTCCATTAAATAGATAATGA
The DNA here is from genome assembly GCA_005239525.1 of Nicotiana knightiana. Lineage (NCBI taxonomy): Eukaryota > Viridiplantae > Streptophyta > Magnoliopsida > Solanales > Solanaceae > Nicotiana > Nicotiana knightiana. The sequence continues at coordinate 129,517 of ML415001.1, forward strand.
AAGAATCTGTTCATAAACAGAATATACTCACAAAAACAACTTGAAATGCTCTTACACAGCTTCTTATTTGGCTAGGAATATATAACCTATATTGCTTATACTACTCATATTTTTGTACCTTATCTAATGGAGGCCAAGTCTATGCAAGAAACAAAATTGAAAGAATATGCAATAAAAAAAAATAAAAAATAAAAAAGAAGAGGAACTTCCCTCACTAATTTACATTTATTTTTGTTCCATCTAAATCTTCCGGCGAAAAGAGAACTTGGTTCTTTACCTATACTTGTATCAACTTTGCATGGAACTGTTTTATGAGCTCTTTTTCGCGCTCTTAATGTTGCGCATTCTCATTACAAGCTTCTGTCTTTCTCCTTCTACTTCTGCAAATTTGAGGCTTAATTCTGAATATCTCCCTTGCATTTCCTTCAGTTCAAATTCCATTAACTTGTTCCTCTCCCTCAATAGTTCCATTTCTTTTGATAGTTCTTCAAGATTTCCAGTATTAGATGCTGCGTTTTCCATTTCCTTGTCCGACGAACAGCTGTTGCTGCTGCATTTAGTTTTATGGGCATTTTCAATTAGGAATGTCGAAGAGAAGATAATTAACTGTGAAGAGGCGTCTACAATAATTAGTCTTGGACAGTTTTTTGGTGAAAATGTACATATAGCCAAAAATGGACCGCCCCTCAAATTGGGTTAAGTTATACAAGTTGACTCGATAGTGATACGAAATGATTTTAAGAATATAAGTTCATATTTGGCAAAATTTTAAGGATCAATCTTGAACACGGGATTCATACCTCTCCATAGACGATGCTTGACAGGGATTTTCATCTTCTGTGCATGTTGTAGTCGCAAGATTTTGATCTTCTGTAGCCACCTGTACCCAAGTATCAACTTTCAGATACTCTTTAAATGCTCTTCCATTTCATTTTATATGGCGGTGTTTTACTAGTTACAGATTTTAAGAAAGACTTTTAGCACATAGAAAAAATACGCTTCAAACTTATGGTCTTAAACATGTCATGACATTTCTATGGTTACAAGAGCATGTCATTAAAGGATATACTGAAAAGTTAAACGTTAAAGAATTTTCAACTATATAAAGGTGTCATTCGACAGATTAAAAAGAAAAGAATGCCATATAAAGTGGAGTAGAGAGAGTAAGAGTCAAACAGCCTTAAAATCATATTATTAGCGATGCTTAGTCTATTTGTATTCTCCTCATACAATTAAGTCTTCAAATAAGGCAAAATGTCTTATGTCTGATATTTAGAAATGAGAATTAAGTAATTATCATGCCAACTCTAATTTAGAAGATAAGTTTTTTGCTGCTAACCTTTTGGAACTTTTGTTCATGGAGTCTTTCCGTGCTATGTTGCAATTCTTCTAATCTTCTTTCTAACTCTTTGATTTTGTCTTGAAGATCTTTCTCCTTCTCCGTAAACGAATTCGTTAAGCTATCAAGTGCATTTTCCTTCAGCTTGATCTGACCCTGTGATGATGGAACAAAAACTAAGATTGATCTCACTCCTACGAACAACTACATTTAGGCAGATCAAATAAAGGTGAATATTACCTCAAGTAACTTTATTATCTCTTTTAGGCTTGCAACTCGATCATTTGCATCTTCGAGCTTTTCGTCCAAACTATTCAATGCATTCTCTTTCTCTATCAGATCATCTTTTAACTGGGATACCTGCTTTCTCAAAATTTCTTTCTCCAATTCATCCTCAGACAAAGAGCTCTTCATTTCTTTGCATTCAGATATAAGGATATCTACCTCCAAGTGCAGTTCCGCAATTAATGTGTCCTTCTCATCAATAAGCGACCTCGTACTGTTTAGTTCCTTCACGGTATCCATAGCTTCTCTTTCCACTAAAGCTAGCCTAGTTTCCAGTTTTCTTTTTTCACTGTGACCTTGCTCTATAACCAATTGCATGTCCTCAATCGATTTCCTCGCCTTTTCCAACTCATTCGCCAGAGTGTTCTTATGTTCTTCATGCTGAGAAAGGATAATCTTTTCTGTCAATAGATTTTCAATCTCCTCTTTAAGAGAGATGATTTTCTGTGACAGGTGCTGCTCAGTTTCTTTAGCCAGCTCTTCTTGTTTTCCTAGGAGCACGGATTTTTCTTCTATTTCTGACTGCAACTTTTCCATTTGATCTGACATATTATTTACTTGGCTAGAAAGCTCAAACACCTTTGCTTCGTAATGCGCTTTGATTGATTGGAGCTCCTTGAATGATTTTTGAAGCATCTTTTCCAGTTGCATTTTCTGTAGGCGGAGCTCATTAGCTTCGTTTAAAGCTTTAGTAGCCAACTTTTCACTCGCTTTGAGTGAGCATTCCATTTGCATGGATAGCCCTTTAAGTTCCTCCTGGAGCCGCTCTGCTGTAATAACATTTTGCCGTCTTGTCTTCCTCAAGGCTTCTTCAGCTCTTATTGCTCTCTGCTCTTGTTCGATTTTATCACGACTAAGGATATCGAGATCAGCTTCAAATCCTTGAGCTTGTTGTTCTAGTTCTTGCTCCAGGTTATTGACTTGAGCTTCGAGCTCACTTATAGTAGCCAATGAATCGGAGAATTCTTTAGATTGATTATTCAGCTCATTCTCCAAACTAACAATCTGCACTTCAAGTTCGCTTACAGTTGCATAAGAAGTTGCACATTCATATTGCATTTTCAGTTGTTCCTGAAGCTCGCTTTGCTCAAGTTTGTATAACATGTCGTGATTTTCTTGCTTCAGTATCTCATTGTCGAGGGCAAGTTGCTCCATCTGCATCTCTAAGTCATCTCTTTCTCTCTTGTATATCTCGATTTCACCGTGCAAGTCCGTAATCTTTTGCTCCAGCATATATGTGTCCTTGACGTCGCTATGCTCTCTCACAAGCTGCTCTAGTGCTTTTTGCTCTTCGTCATCTTCATCCGTCATTTCATGCTTGGAGATAACATTTTCTTTGTTCTTCTGGTCTAACATTTCATCTAGGTCACGCACAGCAAGAATTAACTCCGAATTCGATTCTTGCGTTTTTTGAAGTTGTATTTCTAGATTTGCATTAAGGTCCTTTTGATAACTCAATTCTTGCCTAAGTTCACTAACAAGAGTTTGAAGATCTCCTCTTTCATAGAGCAACTTGTCTTTGGATTTTGCCTCGTCTAAACGTCTTTGAGAGGTTTTAAGTTTATCACATTCTTCCTTGAAAGCGTCTCGTTCCTTTTTTAGGCTCGCAACCTCTTTCGATAGATCTTGGCCTCGTTTGCACTCCTTGACTATTTGTTTACGAAGAGTTTGAAGTTCCAAGTCTGACACTTCTACCTGCCTAGCAAAAGCTGCGAGCTCGGACTGTAGCTTTGCAACAACAATATCCGACACCTCTTGCGATGCTAATCTCCTAAGAGCTTCTCTTGGAGTGCTTGAAGATCCATCCGTACTTACTTCAAGAGCAGAACCCCCCAACCAATCCAATTGCTGATTCTCTTCATAAACTGTTGTAGAGACGTCGACACTCGGGTTCCGGGAAACTAAAGCAAGATTCGGAGACGAAGGGAAGTTCATGTGATCCTGATGGCTAGTGTTGGTTCTCGTTTTGATTTGCCGAGGTGTATCAAGCCCCGAGCTGCTACCAGAACTGGACATGGTAATATCCGATTCACCTGATGCCCGGCGGTTGCCATTCAGTACACCATCGTGCAAAATAGGCTTGTTGATTAGACCATCCTATGAAATCACGCACGGACAAGAAGTGAAGCAATCTTATCAATCAATGGAAGAATAATAGCTAGATCCAATGCCTGAGGAGCGATCCTCGGATCTTCATTTTCTTATAATCATACAGAAGTCTTTATATCTCACCTCTGTAGAATTGCCGTCAAGGCTAGCTTCTACATCATCGTTGCTTGGTTGCATCCTCAAGATCCTATCGTCCGAATCTGGTTTTGCATTTTCGATTTCTTCGACAACACTGTAAAAGCACCGAAAAGGTAAAAAACTAGTTTATATTCAGCACAAGATCTAACATTTCAACTAGCATGCGAGAACCAAAAGCTCCAAAGAAAAACGCAGCATCTATTGGGAAATCGGACACCACCTTTGATCAGCAGAATCCTGAATCCTCTGTATTGAAACCTATCGACGACGACACAAATAAAAGTCAATTAGGTCCAAAAAGCTTGAAAAATAGCAATTCTATGGCGTATTCTTGCACGAACGACCGAGAGACTCACATGCAATACAGCTCCTGATTTTGAATTTTTAAGCGGAAGAGCAACGGAGGAGATCTTAGATGCCTCTGCATGATTCGAGAAATCAATTGAAGCTTCTCCGACAACTCCAGCTTTTGAACTCCCCTACAGAGTATACATCCAAAGAAAATGTAAGCCACTTGATAACGAATCAATGTAGCATAAAAATCTTGACTTGAATGACACTTACGGTTCCCAAGATGAAGTAATAGATCTTTTCGTGAATCTTCCCTGACTTCGGTTCTTGAATCAACTTCACAGTTTCAAAAACTGCTTTATCCCAAAAACAGCTCCCATCACGAACTATCGCCTTATCTAGTTTTAACGTCGGCTTCCCCACATCAGCAGGGACTACAGATATCATCAATGCATCTCCACCTACCTATGACACATAAACAAATTAATACATTATGCTTTGAATGAATGATAATCTTCCGGACACCCTTCCGAGGAGCGGAGCTAGCATGTTGGTTAAAGGTTCGGCCGAACCAAATAACTTTAGTCCAAATTCTATATTTGTCTAAAGAAATTCATTAAAAACATACTAATGATTACTTCAGAACCTAGTAACTTAAGAAGGCCTAAGGCGTGATTTTATCATTGTTTACCGTGATTGCTGACTTTCGGTCAGAATACACTGCTCCTCTCATATACAACAAGCTTTTTATCAGTTGCCTTGAAAAAAGTGTCTGATTTGAAGTGAAACAAATCAAAGGAAAATGGATAAAGAAACAGCTTTTTTTACCATGAAAATGCAAAGGGATCAATCAATCAATTCATCAACTAAGTGTCAGTTCCAAATTAATTGGGTCGACTATATGAATTCTCAATATTTGTTCCACTTTATTCGACCCCATTTCATTCTAATAATAAATAATTTGTGTTGAAAGGGAGCCTTGCAGCAACGGTCAAGTTGTTTCCATATAACCTATAGGTCACGGATTCAAGTTGTCAATCAGCCACTGATCCTTGCACGGTAAGCTGCCTACATCACACCTCCTTGGGGTACGGCCCTTCTCCAGACCTTGTGTGAGCGTGGGATACTTTGTGCACCTTGCACCGTGCACCCCTTTTACTAGATAATTTGTCTTCCACTTCAAATTATGGTATAAGATAAAAAGTTCAGTGGAAACATTAATTCTTTCATCCATGAATCTAAAGTTCACACTGCAGACAAAAAAATTCTATCTTTTTCAAGGGTTAATTATTTTCTAATGCTTAATCGATCAAATCATCCAATTCAGACTGCTATCAACTATATCAAGAAGCAATAAAAAAACAGTGAAAATTCAATCTTTTGACAGAAAATTTCAAGGAAAAAGCTACCCAGAACAGTAAAAATTCAATCTTTGACTGAAATTTTTATCATGCAGTAAAATTTTAATAAAAGGATATACCTGAGTTGCATGAAACTGCAACTTGAACACAACTTTGATCTTGTTCTTCTCACTCCTCCACCGCGCCGACTTGAACATTTTTACACTCACCTTACCTCATTTATAACACACCCTTTTCACAGTTTTCGCCGGAGCTCACCGGAGCTCCGGCGGACACTGCCGGAAAACTACCATTAAGCTGAAAAAACACCAATTTTAATAAAATAAAAAATACCCAATTCGTTTTTTTAGTGTAGAACATAAGAATTGAGCTAAAAGAGGGATAAAATGACGCGTGGCACTGAGTTGACTCAGTGGATGAATGTCAATAGAAATGAGTTAACACAGAGCAATTTACACACACACACACACACAGTTGTTCAGAGTTTTTGAAAGTGAATTGTGATGAAAGGAATCAAGAATATATTGAGAGGAGAGAATACAGCAGATCTGATGTGGGTATAATGGTGTTCTTGGCAAATTTACACACACACACACAGTGGTTCTCTCTCTCTCTCTATACTCTGTTTCTCTCTCTATATCTTGCATGTAACAGAAGTCCACCACATCGTGAAAATTTTATACAATATCCTTTTTAATTACTTTAGCAAAATAATATACATTCCTTTCCACTTCTTCTGTGATATTTGACTGAGACACATAATTTAAGAAAAAAGATTTAAACTTGTAATATTAAAATATATTATTATTAAATTTGTATGAATATAAAAGTAAATAATTATAATAGAATAAAATATTTAGAATTAATTTTTTTAAATATATAAATATGTCATTATTACGAGCTAATATTGATATACCATAAAATGAAATTATGAGAGTAATCGACTTTATTGTTTTTGTTTGTCCACTAATTGGGAAGAAGGGAAGGGGAAGTTAAAATATTATAGGTGAAGTTTCTTTTTGCTTTAAGATTATAATAATAAGATACCGACAGATCCGATAATAGGCAAAATTCTAGTACACGCTAGCCAGTTTTCGAATTAATAGTTAAAAAATAACAAATTTTTATAAAGTCAGTAAAAAATAGTATTATTTTACTGTAACATTAAAAGTTCTAGCATAATATACTGGAGATTAGTACACTTGTGTATGAACTTCCAACATATTATGTTGGAACTCCAGCACACGAAAAGTTCCAGCATAACTCCAGTATATTATCCCGTATAAATGTAGTGGAACTTTAGTATATTATGTTGGAAGTTCACATGTATAAAATTCGAACGTCAGTATATTATGCTGGAATATTTTTAAATTTAAACAGTGTTTTCGTTCAGATTTATCTTTACATGAAAAGTGGCTAAATTTAATTACTTTTAAAGTTGTGACTATTTTTCAATCACCACTTATAAATCTAGCTATTTTTTAATTTCACCCCAAAATCCTAAAGTAAATTAGAGAAAGTTATAGTAAATGGCTGCTAAGTATAATCAGTAGTAAATGACCAATAATATAAAAATCTAATAAAAGAGGATTTAATATCCATAAATATCAGAAGGATTAAAGTAAATTTGTTTTTACAATTTGAGGGACCATAATGTAGTTAAAAAGGTAGTCCGGTGCCTAAGCTCTCGCTAGGCGTGTGGTACAGGAAAGGTCAAATCACAAGGGTCTATTATAAGCAGTCTTTACCCTGTATTTCTGCAACAGGCTGTTTTCACGGCTTAAACTCATGATCTTCTGGTCACATGACAACAACTTTATCAGTTATCTCAAGGCTTCCCTTCAGAGACAATAATGTAGTTATACCAGTAAATTTTATATATTTATTATTGACATAAGTGTCCCTCATATATCTTGCTTAATTGGCACTTCAGGGTGTCAATTTCCTCATTTGGCCATATCTAAGTTTTCTCAAGGAAATGATTGGTTCATGTTACATACGTATGATAAATCACTTGATTTTTCTTTTTTGTGGCCTAGACTAACATGGAATTCTAATATGCTACCAAAAATTCTTATTTTTATATTTTGGTGTTTTAAATGTTTGTCATTAAGATTCTCATATTATTTGTTTGGTTTGTTAGATTGTAAATAAAATTTTAAAAATACTTTTTAGAGGATCAAATAACTAGTGAACAACACTCTCTAATGCTATTTTACCACCTATAGACGACTGTCTATCCTATAATCAACCGAAAATTGAAGGGTTAGAACATTATCTAGCAAAATGGACTTTTAAAGAGTTAAAACTTATTTACTGAGGTGCATTCAGAATTTCAAGTTTATAATTTAAATTCTTATACTTGTAATTTGTACAAATATTAGAATTTATGCAAAAGTTATTAAACTTACATGAATTTTTAACCTTTGCACCAGATCCGCCACTGCTTATATACACCATTAATCAAAAGAAAATCTTACATAATGTGATTTTATTAGTTATAACAAATTATTTGCCATGTTTTCTTAATTATCAATCTATACGTGCTATAAAAATACATACATATTATCAACTACACTTGCTAATATCATAAAATATATTAGGTAATTGGAAAAACACAAAATCACTATCGAAATGGATGAAACTTTCCAATATGGCAATTGCAAGTTGCAACAAATGCACGCCAACGTTGAATAGTCCATTAAATATGTTTTTCCCTTTTTGTGACTATACTTCACATGTCCAAATCAAATTTTCATATCATAATTTCCCTCGTTAGGCAAAAAAAATTAATGTCGTCACAAAATTTTTAGTTTTTAGCAAGAAGCTTTCCACTTTTAGAAGATCAAATATCCCCATTTCCTTACTTTGCCTCGTCTAAACCTAATTATACACATTAAAAGCTATTCAATTTAACATCATATTCAGTTTCTTTATCCACTATAATAATAAAGTTACAAATTTATCTTTTGTCATATTAAGATAACTGAATTTTAGTTATTAGTAGTAATAAACATTATGTATTATTGTATATGATCAAAATCAAATTTGCTCTTTTTGAATGGTTGATCGAGACCAGGGTGGCAGGCCAAAATTCGACCTCATGTCATATCAGACCATAACACGAAGTCAGGTTGCCAAGCTCGTGATTCAGGGACTGGTCGAGATCGAGACCGAGCGGGATAGAGATCGAGCGAGATCGAGGGAAGCATGCTGAGTCGAATACCGGAAAACCAAGATATCCGCGATCGAGCAAGGATCGCGACAGAAATCTCGGCATGTATCAAGTCAAGACCGATTAATTAGCCAATCATGGGATTTCCTACTATATTTAGAATTGTACCAGTAGAACTACTCTACTATATAAAGGAGGTTGTAATCATTATATTTACAATATTCAAAGCAATATATTACGTTTTCTCTCTTGGGCTTTTATACTTTGTTGCTCAGTTCATATTTTTCAATAGCATACTCATTTGGTTCGAGGGCGATCTTTCTCGGGGACCAAAGCCGCATATCATATTTGGTTGACTCTATTTTCATTTACAGTCAATTTCTAATATCAATTTGCATATTTTCTCATTTTGTGCCCAGTGAAATCACATATCCTTAAAACTACTTATAAATTTAATTATTATCCGATTTTAAAGGTAGACAGTTTGGCGCACACCGTGGGACTGAGGATAAAAGTGATATGCTTGGTGCTAATTTTCGTAACGCACACTGCTTTACACTTGTTCTTGTAAGCATTTTTTTATTCCAGGATCAGCATGTCGGACTCCCAAGCAGTACCCACACACATCGACAATGGCCTTGGTTTACATGGTGAAAACGACAACATAGCCATCCTAGGAAATGAAGTGCCTCCAGTTGACCTCGACGGAGTTCCAGTTGCAGACCCCATCAGCGTCAATTCCCATATTGCCATTGATGCGAATATGGTTGTCGACACCGAAAATAGCGTCCGCGGAGATGTTCGATCAGCCGGTAAAAACGCGCAGGGCGGCGAAGAAGGCGGAATCAGCTTTCGAATAATATTCGAGATGTTGCAGGCTCAACAAGATGCAATAGCACAACTCCAAAATCAGAACCATGCACCGAGCAGGATTGAGCCCGAACCATCACATGAAGTTGTTCATAGGGCTGAACCAGTGCCAAGAAGGTCAAACGGAAATGAATCAAGGACTGATCCCCCTATCATAAAAATGCTCGAGGATCTAACAAAGCAGGTTGAATCGGGAAAGAAGAAGATCAAAGCCAATGACAAGAAGGTAGAAATATATAACTCCTGAGTTGATCAAATTCCGGGGGCACCACCGATTTTGAAGGGCTTGGATTCAAAGAAGTTTATACAACCATTCCCCCCGAGCGCGGCTCCGAAAGCAATTCTGAAGAAGCTCCGCATGCCGGAAATTCCCAAATACAATAGGACAACGGACCCTAACAAACAAGTTACTTCTTACACATGCGCAATTAAGGGGAACAACCTAGAGGATGATGAGATCGAGTCTGTGTTGTTGAAGAAATTCGGGGAGACCCAATCAAAGGGAGCGATGATATGGTACCATAATCTGCCACCCAACTCCATTGATTCTTTTGCCATGCTCGCATATTCCTTTGTTAAAGCACACGCCGGAGCCATAAAGTTCGAGACCGGGAAGTCGGACCTTTTCAAAGTGAAGCAGAAAGATAACGAGATGCTCAAGGAGTTTGTGTCCCGGTTCCAAATGGAACACATGGAACTACTGCATGTTGCTGATGATTGGGTTGTTCAGGCTTTCACTCAAGGATTGAACGTACGAAGCTCGTTGGCCTCACAACAGTTAAAGCAGAACTTGATCAAATACCCAGCTATCACCTGGGCCGATGTGCATAATCGGTATCTGTCAAAGATTAGGGTCGAAGACGACCAGTTGGGAACTCCTTCCGGGTCCGTTCATCCTATCAGGCCTGTCGACAGTGTTAAAAGGGATATTGACTGGGAACCACGGTCAAACAGAGATCGTTATCAGCTATACAGTGGAGATCGGAGAAACAACGAGCCTGGACGCAACCCTGTCCGAGGTGATAGAAGAAATGATCGAGGCCATAGCTCTAGAGGGCTCATGAGCAAGAGTGGTTTCGATAGGAATGTCGAGCTCAAAGAAGAACCTCGGCTATCAGAATAAAACTTCAACATTGATGCATCAACTATCGTATCATCCATCGGGCGCATCAAAGACACTAGGTGGACTAGACCTCTGCATACTGATCCGGCCCAGATAAATCCTAATCAAATGTTCAAGTACCACGGTACCCATGGCCATAGAACAGAAGATTGCAGACACCTGAGGAAGGAGGTAGCTCTATTTTTCAACGAGGGGAATCTTCTAGAATTCTTAAGCGATCAAGATAAGAACCACTTCAGAAACAGGGATTCAAATTAGGCAGAATGAGCAAGAAGAGCCACAACACATAATCCTATGATTGTTGGAGGGGTTGATATTCCACAGGGACCCTTATTTAAGCACACCAAGGTGTCGATCACGAGGGAAAAGCGAGCTCGAGATTATGTACCAGAAGGGACCTTGTATTTCAATGATAAGGATGCAGAGGGGATCTCACAATCCCACAACGACGCACTGGTAGTATCTGCTCTTATGAACAAAACTCAAGTTAAACGTGTTTTGATTGATCCAGGTAGCTCGACCAACATTATTCGATCTAGGGTCGTAGAACAGCTCGGCCTACAGGATCCAGTTGTTCCCGCAGATCGAGTACTTAACGGCTTCGACGTGGCATCCGAGACCATTAAAGGCAAAATAACTTTGCCAATGAACGTGGCCAGGACCATCCAAGAAACGAAGTTCCAAGTGATCGAGGGTGACATGAGGTATAACGCCTTGTTCGTAAGGCCATGGATCCATAACATGAGGGCAGTTCCCTCGATTCTTCACTAGGTTCTGAAGTTCCCAACATCAGAGGGAGTCAAAACGGTCTATGGGGAGAAGCCCGCCACCAAGGATATGTTTGAAGTCGATGAAGTGATACAGATATCGGTGCTCTCATCAACAAAAAGATCAAATTTCGAAAGAGGCAAAATAGCAACCATAGACATCGACCTCGACCCAATTGGAGAATCAAGGGATCGATAAGGATGACGACTATTGGATCCATTGATCCTTCATAATTCCCGATGACTCTGATGCCACTAAGTCAACGGTCGAAGAGCTGGAACAGATTACACTGATCGAGCATCAGCCTGAACAAAAGGTATACCTGGGCACGGGGATAACCCCCGAGCTCAGGATAAAAATTATTCAATTCCTTAAAGTTAACATGAATTTCTTTGCTTGGTCCCACCTCGATATGACAGGGATCCCACCAGAAATCACCACCCACAAACTAAGCCTGGATCCAAAATTCTATACAGTGAAGCAAAAAAGAAGGCCCTATTCCCAGACTTCGTCAAGGACGAGGTAACCAAAATTCTCAAAAAGGATCCATTCGGGAAGTAAAATCTCCTTAATGGTTAGCGAACGTAGTGGTAGACCCTAAGAAGGGAAATACGCTTAGAATATGTGTGGGTTATAAAGATCTGAATAAAGCATGCCCTAAGGATTCTTTTTCTTTGCCTAATATCGATCGTATGATCGATGCCACGGCCGGCCACGAGATTCTCAGTTTTCTCGATGCCTACTCCTGGTACAACCAAATACAAATGAACCTGGATGACCAGGAAAAGACCTCGTTTATCACTAAATATGACACCTACTGTTATAATGTAATGTCGTTCACACTAAAAAATGCTAGTGCAATTTATCAACGCCTAGCAAACCAAATGTTCGAAGAAAAAATAGGAAAATAAATTAAAATTTATACTGATGACATGTTAGTTAAGTCCCTACGAGAAGAGGACCATTTAAAGCATTTGCAGGAAACTTTCGATAAACTGAAGAGGTACAACATGAAGCTCAACCCAGAAAAATGTGCGTTCGGGGTCGGCTCAGGAAAGTTTCTTGGCTTCATGGTACCCAATCGGGGGATCGAGATCAACCTAGAAAAAATCAAAGCTATTGAGGACATCACGATAATAGATAATGTAAAGGTAGTGCAGAGGCTAACAAGGCACATAGCCGCCTTAGGTCGATTCATTTCGAGATCATCAGACAAGATCCGCTGATTCTTCTCGTTACTGAAGAAGAAGAAGAAGAAGAAGAAGAAGAATTTTGCGTGGACTCTGAAATGCCAACAAGCCTTGGAAGAACTGAAGTGGTACTTATCGAGCCCACCGCTGCTTCACACACCGAAAGCAGACGAGCAGCTTTACTTGTATTTGGAAGTCTCGGAGATAGAGGTAAGCGAAGTCTTGGTCCGAGAAGAACAAGGTATGCAATTCCCTGTCTATTATGTTAGTCGGACCTTAGGCGAGGCTGAAACCAGATATCCACACCTAGAGAAATTGGTGCTCGCTTTAATAAGGACCTCTAGGAAACTAAAACCATATTTTCAATGCCATCTAATATGTGTTGTAACGACTTATCCACTTCGAAATATTTTGCATAAGCCCGAACTTTCGGGCCGGCTGGCCAAATGGTAGAAATCAGTGGGTACGATATTTAATATCGACCATAAAGTCTCAAATTTTGGCAGAGTTCGTGGCCAACTTCACGCTGGCCCTTGTAACCGAAGTCGAAAGATAAATGTTAGTGAAATCAGGTACATCTTCGAGAATCTGGACCCTCTTTATGGACGGTGCTTCAAACTTAAAAGGGTACGGACTCGGTATCGTGCTAAAACCACCCACAGGTAACGTAGTTAGGCAATCTATCAAATCTACGAATTTGACTAACAATGAGGCCGAATATGAGGCCATGATTGCAGGGCTTGAACTAGCCAAAATCTTGGGGGTGGAGGTGATCGAAGATAAAAGTGACTCCCTCCTCATCGTGAACCAGATTAACGAGACCCTTGAAGTCTGAGAAGACTGAATACAGAGGTAGTTGGATAAGCTACAAATGACTCTACATCGATTCAAGGAATGGACATTGCAACATATACCTCGAGATCAGAACAATAAGGTCGATGCTCTCGCAAACTTAGGGTCATCGGTCAAAGACGACAAACTTAATTTGGGGGCTGTCGTACAACTCATGATATCAGTGATCGAAGAACGTCACGCCGAGATAAACTCCATGAGTTTGACCTGGGATTGGAGAAACAAATATCTATATTATTTAAAGAACTAAAAACTCCCATCATATCCAAAGGAGTTGAGGGCTCTACGCACAAAGTCAGCGCGGTTCACCTTTCCCGAAGACGGAACATTGTTTAGAAGGATCTTCGATGGTCCGTTAGCAATATGTCTAGGGCCGGGAGAAACTGAATACCTCTTAAGGGAAATCTACGAGGGCACTTGCGGAAATCATTTTGGTGCCGAGTCTTAGTCCACAAAGTGATCAGAGCTGGATACTATTGGATCGACATGGAGAAAGATGCAAAGGAGTTCGTTCAAAAATGCGAAAAATTCCAAAGGCATGTGCCAATGATTCATCAACCCGAGGAATAGCTCCATTCGGTCTTATCCCCATGGCCGTTCGTGAAATGGGGAATGGACATTGTCGGCCCTCTTCCATCGTCCCCAAGTAAAGCTCAGTTTATTTCACTTATAACTAATTATTTTTCTAAGTGGGTTGAAGCACAGGCTTTCGGGAAATTCAGAGAAAAGGAAGTCATAGACTTTATTTGGGAGCACATCATATGTTGATTTGGCATGCCCTCCGAGATTGTATGCAATAATGGAAAACAATTCATCGGCGGCAAGGTAACTAAATTTTTTGAGGATCACAATATCAAAAGGATCATATCAACACCTTATCATCCCAGCGGGAACGGATAAGCCGAATCGACCAACAAAACCATCATTCAAAATCTTAAGAAGAGATGATACCCGAGGTTCTTTGGGCATACCGCACAACATCGAAGTCTAGTACTGGGGGAACCCCGTTCTCATTAGTTTATGGCATAGAATCTCTAATTTCGGCCGAAGCCGGAGAACCTAGCATCAAGTTTCGATATGCAACAGAAGAGTCAAATATCGAGGATATGAATATGAGCCTAGAATTATTGGATGAAAGACGCGAAGCCTCCCTCGTCCGATTGGCCGCCCAAAAACAGTGGATCGAAAGGTTCTACAATCAAAGAGACAATCTTCGACACTTCAATGTCGGGGACTTGGTGCTAAGGAAAGTCACCATCAACACCCGAAATCCGAATGAAGGAAAACTGGGCCCGAACTAGGAAGGACCGTACCAGACTCTCGAAGTCATCGAAAAAGGATCTTACAAGCTTGGAACGATGAACGGGGAACACTACCAAGCAATTGGAACATATCACACCTAAAACGATACTACTACTAAGGTATTCCCCCCCTCAATTTTCATTTTTATTTTAGACTAACTCTTGCACGTGGTCAACTAGAAACGACGATGGATTTTTCGACACGAAGTCCTTAGGTCTGAAAGCACATGTTGAACTCATTTTTCCTTAGACCGGTTTTGTCCCAAATGGATTTTCTGACGAGATTTTTAATGAGTCAACCATTGATTGTGCTAACTTAGAACAATTCAACAGTATTCGAGGCTCCGTTTAAATCAACCTCGAATATTGGGGGGCATTGCCCTTGGATGTTAACTTTGTTGCGAGGAAATTATTTCACAATAATGGGGTCTCGATAGGTGAAATTTGTAAGGGCCAAACGATCAAACAAACTGTGCTCGCATAGGTTGCTCGAGCCCTGGCACAGAACATGTACGCATGTATAATAATTTTTTGCAAGAATAAAATAAGTATTTTTCCTTTCCAATATTCCATGCCTTAGAAAAAGTTTTTACTTTACAATTCCATACTGTCGATATATTATGGAAACGGGCCTAAGGCCCGATGTTAACCAGAGTTCGGATAATCACGTCCACGCTCGGGGACTTGCGTCCAAAAAGTAAATTCTAACAAGATCGAATAATTGAAAAATCAAGGTCATAAGACCTTTTAGGCAACCCTCAAATTTTAAAGGCCATGGCCACCCCATTCGGGGAATTTACTTCGGGCAGGCTTGAAGTAGAGGGGAAAATAAGCCTAACGGGAAGATCCCATACTAAGAGGCTATGGTCGAATTAACATAGTTCGGAGACGTCTGAATTCCGTAACAAACTAGGCCTTCGAATTCTTTCATAACCAATTTTAAAGGCTACCCCCGGCAAAGTCATAAAAGGCTTCAATAATATCGAGCCTCAAAAATGCAAAAGTTACTTGAACTCTCGAGCGATTTCTTATTATTTCATGCTAAGGGATTCCAAGTTTTGTAAATATGAATGAAAACTTTTTTGAGCCGAAAAGTGTAGAAAGCCTTACATATATTAAATCTTTTTACAAAGGCCGGATCGGCCAAACGCAAAAATACAAAGGCCTAAGGGCTGCTTTTACTTCGAGTTCGAGATATCATTCTCGCTCAACTAGAAAACCTAAAGGTTACCCTATTTCGAGTCTGAGCAGACCCTCGCTCGGTCATAAAACCTAAAGGCTACACTGATTCGATTTCAAGCAAATCGACCTCGGACCTTAGAATACAACTTCATAACTTCATGCTAAGGCACTCTGATCCTTGTATAGATCATTGAAAAACAAATAGACTTAGAAGCCATGAAAGGGAAGAAAGGTTTTTGTATATATACAACTTAAAAGTCATTTACAAGGGCAACATGGCCCGATGGAAATCTCTACAAAAAGCCGAAACAGGTCTCGACAGAGACACAAAATATAAAATCCTAAAGAGCCTAGTCATCTCCGGGAGCAGCATCTTCACCCTCGGAGCCTTCTCCACTTTCATATACGCTCCGGATCTCGATAAGCCAACCCCCTGTCTTCAGCTTCAAGCTACTTAGCGCTCTCGATTTCGAAAGTCTCCCTCCGAGACTAGCATTTGGCGTGCTCGGTGACCCAATTTGCTCAAACCTGAGCAGCTTCGGCAACTTTCTTTGGTTGGACCTGAGCAGCTTCAGCATCAATCCGATGGATAGCCACCATTGTATCAGTGTTGGCCTTGGTCGCTTCGACCTCCGATTTGGCTGCCCCAAGCTCTGTGACTAGCTTCTCCCGATCGAAAATTGCCGAATCCAACTGAGACTGGAGTTCCTCGATTTTCTTGGCTTATTCCAAGGCTTTCTCTTTCATGCTTCTGAGTTGGATTTCGATCGTGGCCAGTTGGGCTCGGGCGGTCTCCATTTCTAAGGCAAGGTGATCCATGTTCTTCTTCCATGCCTCGGCCTCGGCCTTCACTGTGTCTACTTCCTCACAAATATGCCCGATCACATCGAGCTTTTGTTGGACCTGCGGGACCGAACCGTTAGATGCCACGCCCGATTAAGTATCATTAACTTTAAAGATTCTTCTTACCTGCTCGGACAGTTCAGCATGTTCTTTCTGAGCCACTTCTAGCTCAGCACAGAGGCCTTTTTCTTCCCCTTCTCTTTTCTCACTAAGAAGCTTGAAGGCGTCTTTTTCCTTAGTGAGCCCTCGGATCTCGGCCTCATACCATCTCATATCCCCTCAGGATCGGAAGAAAGCCTCATGATGAATCACAGAAGCCTACAAACATAGAAAAAGAATTACAAAGAGAGAAAAGTACGAGTATGAAAATTGAC
Organism: Nicotiana knightiana; assembly: GCA_005239525.1. Lineage (NCBI taxonomy): Eukaryota > Viridiplantae > Streptophyta > Magnoliopsida > Solanales > Solanaceae > Nicotiana > Nicotiana knightiana. Next base: position 146,718 of record ML415001.1, read on the forward strand.
ATCGACAAAGAAATTTGGATTTACCCGGTTTAGAGCCTGTTGGGCTTCGTTGAAAAGACAAGGTGTTTCCACCTCGTCCATCTTCGCTTGTTCTTCTTCTGTGACCAAGCATCGAAGATAGTTATCCACCCCTACGGGGGAAGCAAGAATTCGAGCATCCTCCGGGACCGAGATAACAATTGATCCCTTGATTCCGGTATCGACACTAAGGGACGAAAACTAATTGGTCAGTTTAAAGCTTGAGGAAGCCTCACTCGAGCTCTTCCTCGGAATCTCCAAGTCACTCGGACCGGTGGCATCTTCTACTCCGACAAAATAACCACGGAAAGGGTCTTCTGCTCCATGAACCCCTTCCCCGTGGCAAGTTTCCACCGTCTGAGCTTCACGTATCATCGACTCAGAGAATGAAGAAAATGAGGGGGAATCCCCGATATATATTACCCAAGTGAGTCTTTTGGGGTACCGCCCTCATATCAGGGAGCCTCGAGCGTGACCTCTGTACCGGCGCCAACCGCCTCCTCGGTAGCCTTCTCGCCTCGAGGTGAAGCATCTTCAGCTCTTTCTGGCGCAGGGACTCTGGCCGAGGTTTCCCCCTCGATCTCATCGAGTCGAGGTAAAGCAATTTTAGCTTTCACTGGCTCAGTATCTCCTCGAGTCTCGGCGTCGGCTCGTACATGGGCCACCATCCCGGAGTCATCTTCTTCTTATTCTTCTTCTTCTTCTTGATCCTTTAGCCTTTGGACCGACTCCAAAGTCAGAGGAATGACGGTCCCCTTAGGCTTGCGGGTTGTTTTCTTTTTGGGCTTCTGACCCTCAGAATCTGAAGCCCTTTTCCTCTTCTTCTCCTTCACCGACTTCAAGGTAGATGGTAGGGGAAGAATCTCATTGTCACCTCCTTCCCGAGACCTACAAAAGAAGAAAAATGAGTAAGCCCAGTTATGTATTTGAACAATGGTCAAATTATTAAGTCATGAAAAAGGGTTTACCATGACTAATAGCCTCCCACCGACCCTTTGACAAATCGCGCCATGTGCACTCGGCATGCGTCGATTGCGATACCAGGCTCCTGACCCAGTTCTCGAGCTGGGGAACTGCACCTGGCATCCAGGCAGTGGCTGCATTAAGTAGAGCGTCGATGAGAAAGGATAAAAAATGAAGACACTAAACAGAAATCGAGGATGGAGTTATACTTACGTTTCATATTCCATTTCTCAGGAAATGGAATACTCTCATCCGGGATTAAGTATGTGGTCCTCACCCGAACAAATCGGCTCATCCAGCCACGGTATTTGTCTTCGTTTATGCTCGAGAAAGGTGCCCTGGTGGACCAATGTTGAAGCTTTATTATCCCACCTAGATAGAGTCAAGGTTGTACAGTCGTATGAGGTGGTCGAGGGTGAAGGGAAGCCCATCAATTTTTCTCAGGGAGTAACGGAATAGTATCACGATCCTCCAAAAAGATGGGTGAATTTGGCCAAGGATCACCTCGTTGTTTTTGCATAAGTCTATGATGATATGATCAAGGAGACCCAATGTGAAGGGGTAAGTGTAAACACTTAGGAACCCTTCCACGTGGGTGGTGATTGCTTCTTCTGGAGCCGGCACCACCACATGTTTGTTACCCCAATTGTAGTCCTTTTTAACCTGGTTAAGGAGGGTTTTGGGTATCGAGCATATATATCCCGATACCTGCTCGCATCGACCCGGAACCGATGAGGTTTTTTCTACCTTGAAGTGAGAATCGATGATGCACCCCCCATGGAAGAACTCTTCGGGGCGTGGCTCTGCCGCTGGTTCCTCGTCGGCCGGCCGGAACGAGGAGGCAGTTTCTTTCTACGGAACGGTTTTTGATGTTTTAGCCATGGAGTTTTTACGGGAAAAGAAGAGTAGAAACTAAAAAAGAAACACTTGATTTTTTGGGATGAAACGAGCAAGGAAACTCAAAGATCTGAAAATATGAAGCTTTGAAGAAGGCAAAGGGCTTTGAAGATTATAATGAAGAAGGTTTGAAAGTAAAGTTTGAAAGAATGAATAAGGAGGGTATTTATTGATTTCACAACGACGGTTCAAAGCAGGTAGTGGCCGACTGTCGACTGATGCAAATTAAATGCCTGGAAAACTGTACCGACGGGATGGTTTGGTCACTTCTGATGCTTACGTCACAGTGCTTACGTCATGATGTTGGTCACTTCTGATGCTTACGTCACAGTGCTTGTACCGAGGTGAGGATCGAGGACTCAAATCTTTTTTTGTCATTACTCTCCAAAAAACGAAGGGACTATTTGTATACGGTCAAAATCGGGCTTGCCCTTTTTGTATGGTTGATCGAGACCAGGGTGGCAGGCCAAGATTTGACCTCATGTCGTATCGGACAATAACACGAAGTTAGGTTGCCAAGCTCCTGATTCAGGGACTAGTCGAGATCAAGATCAGCCGAAATCGAGACCGAGCGGGATAGAGATCGAGCGCGATCGAGGGAAGCCTGCTGAGTCGAATAACGGAAAACCAAGATATCGGCAATCGGGCAAGGATCGCGGCGGAAATCTCGGCATGTATCAAGTCAAGACTGGTTAATTAGTCAATCATGGGATTTCTTACTGTATTTAGAATTGTACCATAAGTAGAACTCCTCTGCTATATAAAGGAGGTTGTAATCATCAAATTTACATTATTCAAAGTAATATATTACGCTTTCTCTCTTAAGCTTTCATACTCTGTTGCTTGGTTCATACTTTTCAATAGCATACTCATTTGATTCGAGGGCGACCTTGCTCGAGGGCCAAAACCGCATATCATATTTGGTTTGCTCTATTTTCATTTACAATCAATTTCTAATATCAATTTGCATATTTTCTCAGTTTGTACCAAGTGAAATCACATATCTTTAAAATCACATATAAATTTAATTGTTATCCGATTTTAAGGGTAAACAACTATAACACAAAATCTACCGTTAAGATGATTTTATTGTTATTCTGATAAAGTTACATAATTTTACTATTATTGTCAATAAATTCAATTACTTTTATGTAAGAACATAATTTTCTAGACTTTGTTATAATGGATAAACTCTAGTTACTTAATCTGAAAAAAGACAAAATTGTAATTTTATTACTTTGTGAATAAAATTCGATGACCTTAAAGTGAAATTAAACCTATCTATTTTTTAGTAAAATAAAACGTTATAATTGTGAGAAAAAAATAGCTTAAAACTTGAATTGCCTAAAATCTAGATAACTGGAGATTTCAAAACTAAATAAATAAAGAGAGAAAGGGCTGGAAAGAACGTGACAAGAAGGCAAAAACGAATATAAATTACCAAGGCACGTGCTATAGGCAAGTTTATTAAAACAATTAAATGTACTCATTAATGCTAAATAATTATACTGATAATACAATTTATAGATTCTACTAATAGTACTCCCTCCGGTCCAAAATAAGTGATTTTTTTATTATTTCATACATATTAAGAAATTCATTTTTTAACATTAATTAGTAATGAAATGACCATATCTATTAACATTTACTATCTCTTCACAAACAATCATAACACATACTTCAATATTATTTACTCCAAAGACAATGTAGGGAAAAAAATAATTTTCATTCTTGAAATCTGAAAAAATCACTTATTTTGGACCACAAAAAAAAACTAAAAAATCACGTATTATAAATCGGAAGAAAGAATAGTTAACTTGACCATGATAGAGTTTAGTATTTAATGGGCTCAGGGTTTTGGTCGAAAAATAAGAGTGCGACACATGATGTTTGAACTTTGAAGTATAAGACGCATATCACGAGTCAAATTTTTTCGCAACCATATTTAAGTAAGGAAGGACAAAGAGACCAATTTATTATCCAACAAATTTCAAATCTTATGTAACTTTAAGAGAGTATCTCGGTAATTAAAAAATTATTATTTAAGAGTTACAAATAGAGTTGGATCCCATTGTAATTAAACTACTTTACTCTATAACCAATAATAGAGTCAGTATTGATGCGGAAACTCTGACATTTTTTAACGTATGGTATTTATTTTTTGTGTTAGGTGGAATATTTAAATAGCTTACGAATACAGCTAAGAACTATTTATTGTGTAATTTAATTAGTAATTAAACTTCAAACATTTGTTTGGTTGCGACTGAAATTTTATTTTAATAACAGAATACGATAGAACTACGTATATTGGATGCTGTGCCATCTTTTTGGGAATGCATTTATAACAAAATTGACAAGGTTTATATATACGTTAATTCTAAGAATAAAGTCCTATTAACAAATTAAATTCAGAAATTAAGAACAGATTATGCTTCCTTTTGCCTGGATTAACTGGCTAAGTGAACTTGTAATTAACTGAATCCAAGATTTGTTAATAGATGGCGAATGAAGTATCATTATATCCATTAATTCAATTTAACAAGAAATAGTAACATATAGGTAATATAAATTTTAAATATTTACCTATAAATTTCTTATTTGTAACCTAATTATATAAATATTCGTATACCATCAATATATAAAATTAACTTAAATCGATTCTCATCCATGCATGATGTATCTTGAGTTACTATTACTATATAGAGGTTAAACTCATTTGAAAATCAACATGCATGCAAAATGGACATAAATACCCATTTCTTTTCATGTACGGATAAATTTGGATTCGCGCCGGAAAATCCTTTACTGAGAGCAGTGACGAAATCAAGAATTCTCCAAGGGTGTTCAAACATGAAAGAAGTAAAAAAAATCCCTCATAAAGGGTATTCAATGTATGTTATATACTTCTAAAACCTAATATTTTATTTATATATGCAGTGTAAGTTTTCGACAAAGGTTGGTCAATTAACACCCTTACAAGAGTGTAACTTCGTCCTCGAGAGGTAAAGCGTTCCCTAACAAAATATGTTCAGAGCTCGAACCTGATACCCTTGTATACCCTTTTAATATTATACTGCCAGATAGTGATAGGATGATAGATATTGATATTGCCTTCAATAATATACGTGTAAATAGGAGAAAATTGAAGCTTTCATATAGAAATGAAGGATAAATGGTCTATATTTATTACATCTGTATGGTTACATCTGTAAACTCCAGTTCGTTATTCTGTATATATATTCTGTCAACAGTTTAATCAGAAGGCAAACCACTGTCATCTAAATTCAAAAAGTTCCCAAGTTTTTGCATTATATTTCCCTAAAAATGCATGGAATGCATTCTACAAAATTTCAATTAATTAAAATACATTAATAATATAAAAGATTTTATAATGCTAATGTATATAACTTAAATAGTGTATCCATTTGAAGGAACTCTGTTACTCTTAACGTCAACCAACCTGTTACAATCTTTTATAAATGTGGCCAATGGTTCCTCAATTCTTGCCCCTAGCTAGTACAGTGTCTGCTTCCATATTTTGCCCAAATTTATCAGTTCCAGACTCAAGTACGTGTTCATCCATCTTTATTCCGAATAAAATAAGAATTGAGAGAAATTTTTATAGGTGAAGCAAATCAGACCAATTTTCAAATAAAGAAAATAATTAAAAGAAAAATAAATAAATAAACCATAGAGGGAAATTTAGAAAAAATAGCTCCAGGAAAAAACTCAAACTAGTCAAAGGACAAACTGATGAATTCTTCTCCGATTCGGGCCTTTGAGAATGCTCGTGAACTATATTGCTCGACTCTTCAAAAATGTGTGGGAACCTTTTACTACTAGAAATATCGGAAAATCCGTCCACAAAAACCGATCAATTAGGTAGATAATGGCCAATAACCGTCCAAAACGCGACCATTAACGCGTGGTTGGTATTTTGAAGGTCGGAAGAGCATAACGACCAAAATCAGTCAGAAATTATCGACCAACATTGGTATGCTCTACACGACCATCTGACAATTTAATTGACTTACCGACCAACATTGGTCAGAATGTTATCTCAATAATTTAATTTTATCAACAAAAATTGATCGATGTATTAAATTTATTAATTTTGCTTACCGGCCAAAACCGACCAATTTTGGTCGGTATTGAAAGATATATTTTTTTATTAATATTAAAATATAAAAATACCGACCAACGTTGGTCGGTAAATTGGATAGAGCAGGCAACTGACCGACCAAAATTGGTCGGTAATGTTGAATTTCTGGGAAATAAGCGTGCATTAGCCGATCAATATTGGTCGGTAATTTACAGTTTTAATTTTTTTATTAGATACCGACCAAGGTTGGTCAGTTTTCTGGGATTAATTTTGGCAAAAAAAGCCTATTTTGGTAGCTACACCACCTGCCAGATAAAAACAACATACCAGTATCCCCAATTCACATCTAATAACCACCAATACAACCCCTAATTCACCACAAATCCAACCAAACATCCAACAACAACAATAACAATCAAACATCTAATTAATACTTTAAAACTAACAAATTAAAGTTCAATTAAACATCACAATAAAAAATTAAGCAAAAACTAAGTAATTACAACAAGTTCAAAATTGTTCAATCTAATTCAAAACTAGTTTTATTGGTCTAGTTCAAAGTATATCAAAGTATTGGTCAGGGGGTGTTTTCTACAACATCATCATCATCTGATGAACTTTCATCTACAAGACGGTATAGAAAACGGTCTTGTAGAGGACGGGAAGAACGATCACGGGTCGGATGCGAGGAACGATCATGGGGAAGACGGGAGGAACGATCACATGGAGGCAGAGCCTCTGGCGATGACTCATGAGACCGGGGCAACGGAAAAGCTCCAATAAAAAGGAGAGTTCTGATATGATCTTGCGTACCAAGGAATTGAGCATTTCTAAGCCTTTATCTTTCCTTAGCCGCTTCTAGCTCGGATGTAAGCTTTGTCACTGTCTCCCGCATAGTCGAGAGGCTCTCCCTATTAAGTTCCTCTCTATGTGAGGAAGTCTCTATTCCTTGCATTCTACACCTATAGCGATGGAATTTTTCCTCAAGAAGCTCGTATACCTTCCCCCTTTTTGGACCACCAACAGCCTCCAACCATATTCTTTCAGCATCCTTGTCCAAAGCTTGGGTTGGCTCGCCCGATTCATCAGTTGGCTGACTATGAATGAATACCTCCACGTTACTTTGGTAGCGACGCTACATTATTTTAAATTAAATTAGTATTTAAAAATTCTTATAAAAGTAAATTATAGAACTTAAAGAAAATTGAAAGCTTACATATGCAGTCTCTGCCCGTTCCTCGACCCACCTATCTCCATCCCCCTCTTTCTTCTACTTTAAAATATTTGTCTCTTTGAATAGCGCAGCATGGCTCGTTAGACGCCCATACTTATTTTCTTGAAAACAAATCAATAGTTAATAAATAGAATTGATATATTTAGAAAAGTAAAATAATTTAAGCAATTACCAATCTTCTTCTTATTGTCCCGATGTTGATAGCACCTCCAGTGTGCATGGAGCCTCCCTTCTCGGATAAGCGAGATTTCTTTTCTTTATTTCTCTATCCTCGGTCTTCCATTGCCTTAACAAATCATCCCATAAATGTTGCAGACACCAGTCAGGCCTCTTGTTCTTCTTTCTACCATCCGAGAAATGATCTGACAATCTCTTGCGGGCTTTATGATAAAAATTTGCAGCCACTTCCTCGCTATAGCAATCTTCCCATACACACTTGCCCTGCATAAAGTTAAATATTAGATGGAAACATCATAAATATAAATAGTTAAACTGCTTAAAAGAACATTTATACCTTAAACTTATTGAAAATTTGCTCCTTCAGCGAGTATGGGAAATCAGTCCAAGTCGCATAAGGCCATCATAAAACTTTTCGATTGTATTGGTGATTATCTTCGTAGTCTGCTTACCCGACCTGAACCTGCAATTTAACAAAAAAAATACATGAATATATTAGTAAAAACATAATAAAACCATAAATTCAAAAATAACACATAACTCTTACCCGTTACCCTCAGGGACTGATGATCTTTCCATAGCGATCATAATGCACTGCCTCTAGATCATCATCCCCAGTATGTGTATCTGAGGCATGTGTAGATGGTGTAGGGGTCTCAGAGCTACGGTCTCGCAGGCGAAATCCTGAAATGGATGGAGTCGATGATGAAGATGGGTGTGATCCCTGTAACTACGACATAGCTGGATGCGATCCATGTGGTTGTGATACTGATGGTTATGACCCGAGTGGTTGTGATATGGATGGCTATGATCTATGTGGTTGTGATATGTTGGGATGCAATCCATGTGGATGTGATGCAGATGGCTGCGATCCACGTGGCTGTGAGGCAGCTGGACTATAAGTCAGACGTATGATGGAAGACCTGGTGTCTGGATGAAGGTGTAAGCCTCGTGATGTTGTGGTAGCTAAGTATAGCCGTGTGGTGGAGGATAAGACATAGGCATCTCTGAAGAGGGTGGAAAAGAGGGAGTATTATTATCCCCATATTCTAACCTTCTCTTTCCCTTCTTAGCATTTTCTCGACCCCGAGAACTAGTAGGGTCATTGTTACCTTGACCCTTGTCTGCCATCTGCATAATATAATAAATATTTAGATTGAAACATATAAGAAACTAGTTATAACACAAGAGTGCTTTTAAAACCCCAACTTTTTAATCCTCGTCGGCGTATTTCTCCTCGTCCGAGAATTCCTCGTCCTCACTTGTTTGAATTTCATCGGTTGATTCTCCGTACTCATTTTCTATAATTGTTACTTCATTTATATAAACTTCTTCCAATATGCTTTCAGGATGTTCCAAATCATTTTCTAACTGATTGTCCACTATTTGATGAACATTGTAGATATCATTTTGATATGCAACATCTAACACATTCTCTATTGTCACCATACCTACAGGCTTAGTTTTGATTACAATCCACCAATCTGACTTATTCCGCCACAATGGATAAGGAGTATAATACACTTGCCTAATGTTATATGTAATTATGAAAGGATCATAGAGATCATACACCCTCATATGATTAACCTCAATTATGTTGTATTGGTGGTGTAATCTTGTACCTCTTGTTTGATATGGGCCAAACCACTTGCATTTAAAGAGTATCAATTTCTTATATGGCCAACTTCTAGTTGTAATATTTCTTTGACTACACCATAATAATCAATATCTCCAACTTGGTTGCCATCACCACCTTGAACCCACACCTCATCATTGTTGCTATTTTTATTTTTAGAGCAATCCTCTGTATGAAACTTATAACCATTCACTACGTACTTAGACATTGTTGTGACCTGAAGCCTAGGTCCCCAAGATATATCTTTCAAAAACTGATTTACATCATTATTTGGATTATATACCTACATAGTGTTAAAAAATTCATAAGTTAGCATAATTGTGTGTGTATGTGTTATAGCGAGAACTTTAGAAGAACATTATCAGGATAAACTTACAAACTATTTGAACCACATATCAAAACTCGTATATACAGCATCATCGCCAAATTGACCCATCAAATATTTTTAGTAGTTGCATCAATATGTAATCACAGTAAATTTACATTTTGATAACTAGTTAATCAACACTTACTTAATAAATGGTACAACTTCGGGACAATTTAACAACACATGAATTGTAGTTGACTTGTACTCCATATCACTCAAACTTCTCTTTCTAACATCCTTAGATTATCGGCCTGGTTGATTAAATATGGACATTGGTGGATATAATAGATCATTTACACAATCGATAGTGTGCCTCTTGGGCCTATTCCTAGAACATGATGCGTTACTCTAAAAATAATAAGAACAAAAATGTGCAGTTTCTTTTGCAAGATAGGCTTCACATATAGATCCTTCAATCTTATTCATCTGCTTAACAAATTGTTTTCATTTATCAATTGTCCTACATAATGTCATGTTAGCCAATAACATTCAATTAAATAAAATAGAATATTATATCAAACTTATAATATTACCTCTCAAAAGGATACATCCATCTGCATTGAACAGGCCCTCCAAGTCGTGCCTCGTGTACAAGGTAGATTCGAAGGTGTTCCATCAGATAAAAAAAACCACATGGAAATATTTTTTCCGTCTTACTAGAAGTTACACGAATGTTCAGATCCATCCGAAGTAGGTTTTCTTCCCTTAAGGTGGTAGAACACAAGTCTTTGAAAAATAAACTGATCTCTTTGATGGGTTTCCAGATTCATTTAGGCAAACCACAAAATGCAGTAGGCACTAAGGTCTCCATGAAAACATGACGTTCATGACTTTTCAAATTTCCCAACTTCCCTACCTCCATATCTACTTTTTCCCATATTCGACGCATAACCCTCAGCTATCTTCAATTTCGTAACCCAATCACAAATTTGTTGTCTTTCCTCCAACGTGAATGTGTAAGTATAATTCAGGTCGCCTGCAATATTCTTGTAAGTCCATTCTAGCCTTCGGGTTATCTTTTGTCTTACCTTTAACATCCATCACTATGTTGAACAAATTGTCAAAATAATTTTCTCAATATGCATGACATCAAGGTTATGTTGGAGAAGATTATCCTTCCAATAAGGCAACTCCCAAAATATACTCTCTTTCGTCCAATTATAAGTAACACCATATCCGGAGAATCTAGAAGGTGGAGCCTCAGTAACTTTACTGAAGTTTTGGACCTTATTGGAGGTGGCGAATCATATTCCACTTTATTATTTTTGAATGAATTTTTCTTCTAAACTCATGATCATCAGGCAAGAACTGACAGTGACAATCAAACCATGATTGCTTTCGACCTTGTTTCAAAGTGAACACTTTACCATTTTCCATGCAGTAAGGACAAGCTAGATTCCCAACATATCTGCTTGGTTGATATGTCATATATTTCAACACCATCATACCACAACTGTTTCAGCTCATCAATCAAAGGTTGCAAATATACATCAATAAAACTTTTTGGATTATGTGGACAGGGGATAATACAATTTAAAAATATATATGGACTAGTCATATACAACTCAGGTGGTAGATTATAAGGTGTAAGAAAGACATGCTAGCATGAATATGGTATCGCAGATATAGAAAAAGGTGTGAAGACATCCGAACACAAACCTAACCGAATGTTCCTTGGTTCACTGGCATAATCTAGATATGTCCTATCAAAGTGCTTCCAAGCTTCTCCATCTGAAGAATGACACATAACACTAGGTGGTCTTCTATTTTCAAAGTGACATCTCATATGAGGAGCAAAACTCATCGACGCATATAACCTCTTTAACCTAGGTATATGAGGTAAATAATGCATCGCCTTCACAGAGATCATATTCCAGCTGGAGAGCCTCTTGAAACGAGGCTTTTCGCAGAATTTACAACTTTCTATTCTCATCGACGAAATTCCTAACTTAGAAACCAATCTCTTTGCCTTATATAAATCACCAGGTAAGTTGATATTTGGGTCAACTAGTTCACTCATAAGGTTAATGGAAGTGTTCATGGCTTCTTGAGAAATATTCTAATCAGATTTGATACTTAGTAATCTAACTACAACAGAAAGCTCAGAGTGCGGACTTCCTTCACGTAGTGGACGACTAGCTTCCTCTAACTGTTCATAAAAACATTTTTCATCTTCATTAAGAGATTGTTAAAAAAATTTATTGGGCTCACCCTGGAGTGCATCCCAAAAGTGTGATGACCCGATAGGTCATCTGGAGTTAAAACCTTCATTATGTGTTTCGAAGCCTTCGTTAGCTTCTTTAAGTCTTCCTCGATTTGTGTGCACAGTCCGGGTATTTTTTCGAAAGGCTTTATGTTAAAAATTGATAAAGTAAAAAATTTACCTTTAAAATCTATTTGAGTTGACTTTGATCAATATTTTGAGCAAGCGGACCCGGATCCGTGTTTTGACGGTCCCGATTGGTCTGTATCATGATTTAGGACTTGGGCGTATGCCCGGAATCGAATTTAGAGGTCCCTAGATCGATTTATCGCTTTTTGTCAAAAATTGAATGTTCAAAGGTTTAATGATGTTAAAGAATTGACCAATGTTTGACTTTATTGATATCGGGTCTGTCCGCTGAGGGTGAAATATTGTGCTCAACTCAACCTGAGTACCCAAATCTCGCTACATGGCTCTCCAAAACTGCGATGTAAATTGCATGCCTTTGTATGAAATGATGGAAACTTGGACACCATGAAGGAAAATAATCTCTCGGATGTAAATCTCAGCCAACCGCTCTGAAGAATAAGTAGTACCAACTGGAATGAAGTGCACGGACTTGGTCAGTCGATCCATAATCACCCAAATAGCATCGAACTTCCTCGAACTCCGTGGGAGCCCAACTATGAAATCCATGGTGATTCGCTCCCACTTCCACTCTGGGATCTCTAACCTCTGGAGCAAGCCACCCTCTCTGATGCTCATATTTTACCTACTGACAGTTGAGACGCCAAGCTACAAACCCACTTATATCTTTCTTCATCCTCCTCAACCAATAGTGCTGTCTTAAATCCTGGTATATCTTCGCGGCACCCGGATGGATGGAATATCGCGAGATGTGGGCCTCCTCAAGAATCAACTCCCGTAGCCCATCTACATTGGGCACACATATTCGGTCATGCATCCTCAACACCCCGTCATCACCAATAGTCACATCCCTGGCATTACCCCGCTGAACCCTGTCCTAGAGAATAAGCAGATGGGGGTCATCATATTGACGCTCCTTGATATGATCATAAAGAGAAGATCGAGAGACCACACAAGACAATACTCTACTAGGCTAATAAATATCCAATCTAACAAAATGGCTAGCTAAGGCCTGAACATCCAATGCCAATGGCCTCTCTGTGGCTGGAAGATATTCTAAGCTTCCCAAACTCTCCACCTGGCGATTCAAGGCATCGGACACCACATTGGCCTTCCCGGGATGGTACAGAATGGTAATATCATAGTCCTTAAGAAGCTACATCCACCTCCATTGACGCAAATTAAGATCCTTATGCTTGAGCAGATGCTACAAACTCCGGTGATCAGTGAAAATCTCACAATGGACATCTTACAAATAGTGCCGCCAAGTCTTCAAGGCATGAACAATAGCCGCTAACTTAAGGTCATGGATAGGATAGTTTTTCTCATGAGTCTTAAACTGGCGCGAAGCATAAGCAATCACTCTACCCTCCTGCATCAGAATACACCCAATACCGATTCGCGAGGCATCAGAATACATTGTGTAAGAACCAGAAGCTAATGGCAGAACTAGAACTGGAGTTGTGGTCAAAGCAGTCTTGAGCTTCTGAAAGCTCTCCTCTCACTCATCCGACCACCTGAATGGAGCACCCTTTAGGTCAATTTGGTCAAGGGTGATGCAATAGATGAGAAACCCTCCAGAAAATGGCGGTAATAGCCCGCCAAAACAAGTAAGCTCAAAATATCTGTGGTTGAAGATGATTTGGTCCAGCTTTTCACCGTCTCTATCTTCTTCGGATCCACCTGAATACCTCACTGGACACTACGTGCCCCAAAAACGCCACTGAACTAAGCCAAAACTCACACTTGGAGAACTTTTCATAAAGTTTCTCCTTCCTCAATCGCTGTAGCACAATCCTCAGATGTTGGGCATGCTCCTCTTGCTACGAGAGTACACCAGGATGTCATCAATGAATACAATAATGAAACGAGTCATGATAAGGCTGAAACACACTGTTCATCAGATGCATGAATGTTGTTGGGGCGTTGGTCAGCCCAAAATACATCACGAGGAACTCATAATGGCCATAACGGGTCCTGAAAGTTGTCTTAAGAATATTTGAGTCCTGAATCTTTAGCTGGTAATACCCTGACCTCAAATCAATCTTGGAAAACACCCTCGCTCTCTGAAGCTGGTCAAATAGATCACCAATGCGCGGCAAAGGATACTTGTTCTTGATTGTGGCCTTGTTCAACTGACAATAGTCAATACACATTCTCATAGTACCATTATTCTTCTTTACAAATAGAACTGGTGCACCCTAAGGTGACACGCTAGGCCGAATAAACCCCTTATCAAGGAGTTCCTGAAGTTGTTCCTTCAACTCCGCTGGTGCCATAGAGTATGATGGAATAGAAATAGGTTAAGTGTCCTGCACCAAATCAATACCGAAGTCAATAATCTCTGTCAGGCAGCATGCCTGGCAGGTCTGCAGGAAATACATCCGGAAAATCACACACCACAGGAACACAAGAACAGAATCAATAGCAGGGGACTCTGCACTAACATCTCTCACAAAGGCCAAATAAAATAGACAACCCTTCTCAACCATCTGCTGAGCCTTCAGGTATGAAATCACTCTACTGGGAACATAGTCTATAGAGCCGCTCCACTCAACCCTCGGCAACCCCGGCATCGCCAACGTCATGGTTGTTGATACCCAATTTTTTTCTATATTATTTTCAAAATGCATATATATTTTCAAAATAATGCATGAGCATCAATTAATATTTTTTCATAATTTTCTATAATTTTAAAGGATTTTTATTTAATTTATTCCATTATTTTATTATTTAAATAATTATTAATTGCATCAAAAATGATTTTATAATAATTTTATTGCTTAATTATATCATTTTATATCTATATTAAGTTTTAATTATTTTATGCATAATCATATTTACATCTTCAGGTTATAATTGCAATAACTTTGCAATAATAGCCCATGTGCATAATTACTTTATTTTCACACGAAAATGACTTTTTTTTATATATTTTATAATATTAACTAATTATTTTTAATCATTTTCATACATAAATAGCTTTATCATCATTTATAAACTATTTTTGTAAATTATTTTATCAAACTAATTGGGTATTTAACATATACCCTCTTTTAATTTGATTTTCGGACCTTAGCCCAATTTCCACCCCAGCCCAATTAAATTAACCCATAACTCATAAACCATAACCCTGATCCATACCCGCCCCAGCCTAGAATTAATCCCGGCTGTTGATCTCTTGAGATCAACGGTCCAGGATATTATTTCCATTTTTAATTAACCAAACGACCCCAAAACCCTACCCTTTCTTCCAAAATGGCCGCCCTTGATACCCCTTCCTCCTCTCTTCTCTCTCACCCTCCTCCTAACCCTAGCCCGTCGTTACTGAAACCCCTTCCATTCATGGGTTTTCTCTTCAATTCCAGGCCTTACCCGACCTCCTATCTCTATTGGTTCAAATCCCTCGTGTTCTCGATGAATCCGTCTTTGTTCATTCATATGTCTGTGAGTACTAATACCTTCGTGTTTATGGCTTCAAATCTCTGATTCAAACCAGATTTTTCTCACCTCTGTTCATTTTTTTTACATAAGCTAACTTCTTCTGGCTAAATCCGTTCAGATCTCTTTAGGTCTAAAGCGGTTTGAGTTTGTTTGTTACTTTTCCTTTAAGATTCTACTGTTTTTTCCTATCATTGTTAATCGATTTTTATTTTTCCCTAAAAGCTAGGGTTTCAATTTTTTTTAAGAAGTTTCTGCAAGAATGTTCTAAAATATTTAAGTGTTTAACTCCAGTTTTCTTCCTTTACTTTTTCGACTGATTTTCATCTCTATGTCTTTGTGTCCTTAAGGTTTCTAATTATTCTACTACTTTCTATAATGTTTATCTGTTTACTTTGGCTGTCAATTAAACTGATTTACTTGCTTAATTAGGGTTGAAATTGTACTTCTTTTTAAAAATGATATCTCTCTGAAAGATTTTTACCTATTCTTTCTTTATATGTGATTCATAATTGGTACTAATTTTCTTAATTATATTACTGGCCTGATTTTTGGGGTTTGATTGTTATGACCGACCTATAAGTGATCTCTGGACTTATTGCTTACCTTAATAAACCTCAATCTTGGCTGCTAATTGATTCTCCTTAATCTAAGTGATACTTCCGTTATTCTTTCCTATTAATTGATTAATTAATTTTTGCATACCTTATTTGTGTGCCGTTGATTTGCCTGCCTTATTTGGTTTACTCTACTGTATGCTATAAAAACCTTTCATTGTTTTGATTTTCAAACACGCCGAGACACAAGCTCACTCTTACAAACCTACACTTACACACTTACACACACTTGAGTTCTTTTTATCACTCTGATTTGCTGCATTGTCTAGCCGACTGAAAGCCAAGGCTAGACTCTTGGATTCAAATTGCCATCTCCTTCCTGTTTACTCTGTCCCTAACTGGTATGCCTTAATTCCTGTTATTTTTTTCTATTCTATATGCTATGTAGTCAGTTTATCATAGACCTCGACATACTTCTGTTTGGATAACTGATTCCTGACCATCTCTTTCTCAACTACTACACCTTAGTTCTTATTATCTTGTTCCGTTCCATGAGAATTATATGATTAGTTTATTTTAAACCTCGATATACTTCTGCTTGCCATATAGTTCCTGTTTATTTCTCTCTCAACTAGCATGCCTCAATTCCTGTTAACCTACTTTGTTATGTGTGCTTACCTTAGCATGTTTCTGTCTGATCCATGGTTTCTATTTACCTCTTTCTAGACTAGTATGCTTTAGTTCCTGTTGTATGTGTTTGTTTGTTTAGATACTTCAAACTTCAGCATGTTTCTATTTAATACATGTCTATATAGCCTCGCCTAGTGGTAATTAATGAAATAAGTAATCTTCAGTAATGTGAAACTTTGTTTGATTCAGTTATATGTTCCCTACGTTGAACATGTTTAGATATTGCAAGCATGTGTGGACAGTCAGTTTTTTTTGTAACCCAAGTGTCTTTGCTCTTTTTGTGATTGCTTTAATTACTGGTATAGTATTTATGTTTGAATCAGTGCCAATTTGTCTGGATTCTGCTTGTCTAGGTGGAGTTCTGTTTCTGTTTGCTCCAGGAAAAAAATTATTTTCTAAAACTGCCCCTACCCCTTATATACTATTTTCAAACTTCTACTCTTAGTTATCTAGGTTCCTACCACCCCCAATGTGAGCACTGCCTAGAGTCCTTGAGACTCCTCCGAACTCTGACACATTGGGGCTGGTCTTCCAATCTTTTGTAAACTGTCGTTCTGAGTAAGGTTCTGGTGTGAGCATTGCCTGGGGTGCCTGAGGCCCTTGGGAACTTTGACACACCAGAAGCCCAATTTTGTGTATCATGGATGGACCACTTGTATACTACAGACTTGCTTTGCTTGAAGGACTGGTTTCCAGGTTAATATTGGGCATGCTAAGGCTCCCTATAGTGTAATGATTTTTACTATGTAATTCATTCATATTGAGTTATAATAATGTAATAATCTCTGTAATAACAGATCTGGGGTTATTAGTAAAAGTTGGATGGGGGGTTTCTATATATCTTTGTTCAAGCCCGGGTAGAAATCCTTCCTATAGGTCCATTGTGTTGATTCCTTATGTGCCTGCTATTGTTTGTTTAGATATCCTGCCCATAGGATTTCCTTCTAACTGTTTATGATTCTAAATTTTCATATTTTTGGCATATTAGATACACTGCATATGGGTCCTTTTATAATTCTGCATTAGAATCCATGTTCATAGGATCAACACTTATTTCCAATATCAATGTGCATTAGTGGTCATGTATATAGGATTCTATTTGTTTGAGCTAATAATTTTTCCTGGCAATTTGCTTTAAAAGTTCTTCCCCAATGTGATTAATAGATATCATGCCTATAGGAAATAAAAAAAATCAGTTTCAACTTAGATACCATGCCTACGGGAATAAAAGGAATCAGTTTCAAAACCTAGAAATCATGTCTATAGGATTTAAACTAATAGATATCATGCCTATAGGGTAAATCAGTATTAAATTTAGAAATCATGCTTGTAATCAGTTTCAACACTTAGAAATCATGCCTATAAGAGTTAGTTAATTCTGCAAAAGTAGAAAGCATGCCTATAGGATCTAAAGAGAAATACTTGTGTGCTAAAATCAGTAACTCATTGTTATAGGTCTATAATTAACAGCTGTAGATACCATGCCTATAGGATTCTGTTCTGGTTATCACTTAGGCAAACTTGTAGGTTTATTAAGAATTCCCTAATACTGTGATCTCTTGCTGCGTGAAATTTGCCCAGATCCAGAACTTAATCAAAATCAGTGGGCAAATTGATAGGTCCCGATTCTCGCCTTAAACAAACTGCTTCTCTATATTCTATTTCTGATCATTCAGATATCATGCCTATAGGAAATAAAAAAAAATCAGTTTCAACTTAGATACCATGCCTATAGGATTCTGTTCTGGTTATCACTTAGGCAAACTTGTAGGTTTATTAAGAATTCCCTAATACTGTGATCTCTTGCTGCTTGAAATTTGCCCAGATCCAGAACTTAATCAAAATCAGTGGGCAAATTGATAGGTCCCGATTCTCGCCTTAAACAAACTGCTTCTCTATATTCTATTTCTGATCATTCAGATATCATGCCTATAGGATCCTAAATTAATGAAATTTGTTGATTGAACTGCGTGCATTTGTTGAATAATTGTGGAGGTTAACATGAGCCTTTAGTTGCTCTTCTGTGACAGTCCTATATAAATTTTGTTTGTCGTCTAGATTTTTCTCATTTTAAGCAACCTAGATCAGTCTAGAACCACCTTAAATAGAAGTCCTAAACACCTCCAAGACCATAGGTAAGGGGCGGGTAGTGCATGCATAAGGCACGAGTTAGAAGCTACTAGAATGCTTAAGTAACAACTGAAAGATAGTAATTGGGTAGTAAAGGAGATGATGACATGTGCGCTAATACTATGTGTAGCACCCCACCTGGGGAAAGTTACCAAGTATTGCATGGAAATGATCCTATAGGCTAAACAACTTTGGACCCCTTTAATTCCTGTTTTAAAATAATTGTAGTCTAAATTGCTTTATTTTTCTTTAAAGACTAATTCGCTTAATTAAGTTCGGCCTGGACCCACCGTTTTGGACCTCGAGGGGTGCCTAACACCTTCCCCTCAAGGTAATTTCGAGCCCTTACCCATTTTGTGGTGATGCAAACTAGTCTCATGAGTTAATTACTCTAGGTGCTCTAACGCACCTTAATAAGTTAGGTGGTGACTCTTAAAATCCCATATCCCATCCCAAAAGGAAGGGAGTCATCTCAGAAATGCCGAAACCCTAATTTCGCGCGAGAAAAAGGGGGCGCGACAATGGTCTTAGCGTGAAAATATAGAACAGCATGACATGGGGACAACCAATTGATACCCAAAATCACATCAAAATCGACCATACTAAGCAGCAAAAGATTTACTCTGGTCTCTAGACTCCCAATAGTCACCACATATGATTGATATACACGGCCCACAATGATAGTGTTGCCCAACGGAGTATATACATGAACAGATGAAACTAGAGACTCACGGGGCATATCCAGAAAATGAGCGAAATACGAGGACACATATGAATAAGTGAAAGCAGGGTCAAATAATACAGAAGCATCTCTGTGGAAAACTGAGACAATACCTGTAATCACAACATCCGAAGCAATAGCATATGGTTTGGCAGGGTAAGCACAGAAACGCGCCTGGCCACCCCTGATCGGCCTCCCCTTCTCGAGCGACCCCTAGCTGACTGAGCCCCATATCGAGCTGGCTGGATGGGTGGTGGAGCTGCTGGTGCCAGTGCCATCGGCCGAGTACTCTACTGTGGAGCCCCACTCAACAACCTAGGGCAATCTTTCTTAATGTGACAAAAATCTCTGCACTCGACCCCTTCTCTGACGGAACTGCTGCTCCTAATGCCCATAGGAACTACCCATGGAAACCTGAGCTGACGAGGCATGGTGAGAACAATGCGCTGGTAGTGCACTGAATGATGACTGGACCTGCTGATAAATGTGTGATCCGTGGCCAGATGATGCACCACGGTGAACTGGGCGAGGCGTCTAAGCATGTCTGAATGGACGACCCCTACCATGCTGGAACTGACCCCTAGAAGGAACACCACCAAATCCACCCTGTCCACGAGGCCTCTTGGCCTCTCTCTCAAATCGCTCCCAGTTGCGAACCATCTCAATCTGACGAGCAATGTCGATAACCTCATCAAAACTAGCACCAGACACTCTCTCACTCTCTCTAGTCATAAGCAATCGCAGCTGAAAAGTGAGGCCACCTATGAACCTCCTGATCCTCTATCTGTTTGTGGGAACGACCTGATAGAATGATGGGCCAACTCTGAGAATCACATCTCATACTGCATCACAGACATATCACCCTGATGAAGCTGCTCGAACTGCATGCGCAGCTCCTCTCTGCGGGACTGAGGCACAAATTTCTAAAGAGAACGGAGAACTGCTGCCAGGTAAGGGGTGTTGCGCCGACCGGCCTACGCCTCTAGTAAGTCTCCCGCCAATTTAAGGCAGCCCCAGAGAACTGAAAAGTAGTGAACGAGACCCCACTGGTCTCTAGAATACCTATTGTATGGAGTATCCACTAACACCTGTCCAAGAAGCCCTGTGCATCCTCTCCCTCTACATCACTGAAAGATTGAGGCTGGAGCCTCCCGAAACTCTCAAATTTATGCTAATCATCCTCAGGCATGGCAGAAACCACATAATCCTGAGCAGCTGCGACCGGCTGGGCTGGTGGTTCCCCCGGTGTCTGGAGTCCCTGTGTCACCTGCTCTGGTGTGCAAGCGGCGGGAGTCTGAGTGCCTTCCCCGGCTTGAGAAGTGGTTGCTGCCACCGAAACAGAGACCGCCTAAGTAAGACCGGTACATACGGTCAGAATCTGAGCTAAGGACTCTTGAAGGCCTAGAATTACAATGGGCACACCTGGTGCCTGAGTTGGTCTCGCTGGCGTATCTATAACTGTGACATGATCCTGAACTGCGGAAACTGGTGGATCTATAGGTACTGCCCCAGCTGATGTGCAGGCTACACCTCTGTTTGCAGCCTCTACCGCGACCTCAGCCTCTCGCGGCCCTAGCTGGTGGTACTGGTGGTACTGGTGGTTGCCCATCCTGCCCAGTGCTACGGGTCCTCACCATCTCTGAGAGAATGAAATAATAGAAGTTTAGATACCAGAATTAACAGATTCACATGACAAGAATTCAAGAATGTGAAGTTTTCCTAAGGGTTTTGCAACCTCTCGAAGATAAGTACAGACGTCTCTGTACCGATCTGTAAGACTCTACTAAACCCGTCCATGACTCATGAGACCTATGTAACCTAGGCTTTGATACCAACTTTCACGACCCAAACTCTAACATGCTGTGATGGCGCCTATCGGTGGTACTAGGCAAGCCGATTTTCAAAATACTTCAATATTTCATAAAAAGATAAACCAAAAACTTTTTCATAATCAAATTTTCATAAAAACATGAGTCAAACTCAAACTATAATGCGAAATGATAGCTCCAAACATCAGGGTGTCACCAAGTCATGAGCATCTAAATAGCCAATCTAATAACAATAGTGTCTATAAGAGTCTGTGTCTAAGTATCAATACAGGAAAGAAAGATAGCATAGAAGGAGAGACAAAGTCTGCGGACGCCGGCATCTACCTCGTAAGTATCTAATACTCGACCACGCACGAACTCAATGACCTCCGTGATCGGATACACCTGGATCTGCACATGAAGTGCAGGGTGTAGCATGAGTACAACCAACTCAGAAAGTAATAGAAATAAATAAGGAACTAAGAAGCAGTGACGAGCAATACAATACAGTTCATTTCAGAAATTTCGACAATGAAAGTAGACATGAGTCAATTCTGGCAGTATGAGTCAAACCAGTTGCATATTTACTAAATTCAAGTAAAACCAATTGTAATATTTTCCAGAAGTTCAGAATAGTAGCATAAATCAGCTAAATGCAGCAACAAAGAAGACAAATGCAACCTCTTAGGGTGTTGTCACTCAAGCTCTCAACATCTCAACACTCGGCTCTCAACTCTCAATACACACACTCAATAGGTACTTGCGCTCACTAGGGGGTGTACAGACTCCGGAGGGGTTCCTATAGCCCAAGCACTATAATCCGCACGGACAACTCACGTGCAGCACGGACAACTCACGTGCTATAGTAACATATCAAGATCTGCACGGACAACTCACGTGCTACAGTATCATATCAGAATCTGCACGGACAACTCACGTGCTAAAGTATAAATATCATGATTCGCATGGACATCTCACGTGCTACGGTATCAATACCTCACAAACAGGTAATCGGCCTCACTCAGTCATGAACCTCTCTAATCTCATGGCCCTCAATAATGAATGGAATCAGCCCAAATTAGAATGATATAATGCATCAACAGGCAATAACAGAGACTGATGTATAATATACAAGAAATGTTACGACTGAGTACAATAACAATAAGCAGGAAGGTTCAACAGGTATCACGACCTCTGCGGGTCTCTACAGCACCAACACATACCCTAAACATGATTTCTAACATGTTTTGCTGTCAAATTTCTATAACAAGGGAGGGAACATAGCTAACAACAAGCTTATTCAACAAGTACAGTTTACGGAATGGACCAAGTCCCAATCCTCAGGGTGTACGCCCACACGCCCGTCACTTAGCATGCGTGTCACCTTCAAACAATAATACAATACAAAATATGGGGTTTCATACCCTCAGAACAAGATTTAGAATTGTTACCTACATCAAGCTATGCAAAATCCTACTCCGAAATGTCTTTGTCCCTCGAATCAGTCTCCAAATGTCCCGAATCTAGCCACAAGCAGTACGAGGTAATCAATATAGGCTAAAGGAATCAATTCCATAAAGAAAACATAAAATCTAACCCAGAAATTCGAAATGGGCTCAAGCCCGCCCCGACCCACGTTGTGAAATCAGACAAAAGTCACAAAACTCGAAAGCTCATTCACTCACGAGTCTAACCATACTAAATTAATCAAAATCCGACACCATTTGGTCATCCATTTCCCCAAAATCCACTCTTCAATTCCAAGCCCTAAATCCCCAAAATTTCACTTCAAAATCTCGCTAATTAGGTGGGAAAATCAGTGGGGAAACAAGTTTTATGATCCAAAACGAGTACAAGAAGCTTACCTCAATAATCACCTCAAAAATCTTCTCCAAAATCGCCTAAGTCCGAGTCCAAAATGTCGAAATAAGACTAAAATCGCAAACTTATATATATATACACAGACACTTCGTTATAAACTACTTTAACTATATATACCTTGTTATAGTATATGTTAGTGTATTCATTATTTGTATTTCGAAATAAAGTGTTAACGGATTATATGTATATTATTTAGATAGTAAATATTAATGTGATTCAAAAGTTTGACCATGTTTGACCTATGAACCGACCAGAGTTGGTCGATTATTTTCCAGAAATTACATTTACCGACCAACATTGGTCGGTAAAATCTTCCCCTGCAATAACCGATCAACTTTCGTCGGTAAATTTAACAATAAATAATATAAAATATTTTAAATAATAATATAATTATTAAAGTTTAAAAAAGTGGGTCCACATTACCGACCAATATTAATCGGTAAACAAAAAGGTGCTTTGACTAAGCAAGTCTGACCGTTACAGTCAAATATTTGACCAATATACCGATTAATTTCGGGTCGATATGTAATTTAAAACAAATATAAAATATTTTTTGGATAGTTTCATTTGTGTTGGATGATTTTTTGGTCAATTTCATTGACTGACCAACGTGATCGATATTACTTGATTTATTTTTTTCGAATTTCTAATAGTGTTCCAAAATAGTGTATCGGATGATGCGATAACATTTTTGGAGAATATGAAGGATACAGTGGGGGTCGGAACAAAAGAATGAGCCGAAGCACATGTTGGTTAGGGGACGACTTTCTATATATTTGTCACTTGTCCTTCTGTACTACACACATGTGTGAGGTTTCCTCAATTGATGGACAACTAGATTATAGCTGCATTTATTTTGCACATATTCTTAACCAAATTGGAAGTTAACCTTAGTCGTCAAAAGTGCAATGGTCCATTCTGCTAGAAATTAAAATGCAATAATGTGTTTCCTGACTATACAATCGGCCGGATGTAGCATATATTTGACGGTTTAATTGAATTCATAATTTTTGATGTGAAGTAAAAATTTATATATAAATATTTATTTTGCAAAAATAGTATATATGAACCCAAAATTTTAAAAATTTAATGAGTATTACTAAAAATTTTAAAAGTTGAACACATAGAGTTTAAATTCTGAATTTGCTTCTGTATAAAATATGTAGTTGAATCCAATTTTGTTGAGATGAGAAGGGGCTAGTCTGCCAATATTTGGTAATACTAAATGATACTATAAATTCTTTTAATATAAATTAGCTACCATTTTACCACGTTATCAATTAAATATTTATTATGGATATTAATTTATAATAATCTTATGAGTTTAAATTATAAGTAAGTGTAGAAAACTTTTATACTTCAGTTTACCATTACGTATTGTAACATGTTTGTTTTATTTTTAAGATTTGTTTACCCTTTAGTATCGGATAACGATTAAATTTGTATGTGATTTTAAGAATACGCGAATTAACTTGATACAAGAGATAAATTAAGTTGTTATTGAGTAAGTAAAAATAAAATAAATTCAAACCACATGTGTAGGATAATTTCAGCCTTGATGGATAATTGCCCTCAAGCTGGATTTACCGCCATCGGTGTCGAAAAACAGAAGAACAAGAGCTTAAAGACAGAAAAAATAATAATGTATTACTATTGAGTGCGTGTTACACTGTCTTTTACGAATTATAATACCCCTTTATATAGTAGGAGAATCCTACTTTAAATACGTGTCGAGATCCCCACCCTACTATTCGGCCGGTCACGAATATTTCGGTCTTCTGTTAGCTATGCTTACAATGTTTCTTCAAAGTCGTTCGAGGCTAGGATCAATTTCGGGACTATGTCTTCGGTATTCTCAAAGGAGGCACCATGCCCCCAGGTTCTAGTCCGGTGGGACTTGAGATCGAGCTTCAATCCTTTATTGCCATGTCTCGAGTCTGGATTACCATATCGGAAGCGAGGATGCACCACAAATTCGTTTTCACCCGTGTACAAGATTACAATTTCTAACATTTTAAATTACTGATCAATGTGGACAACCTGTAAATTCTCTGCTCCACAGATTTGGTCTACATGCTGAGATGGACAGAGACTTTTGTCACGTGAGAGTTTGCAAATTCTGACCTGTCTTGCACGTGATAATTATTTTCTCACTTTTATTTATATGATTTTACGAGATATGCAGTAAAGTACACATTAAATACTACCATATCTTTGTATCAATTTGACACTAATCTTTCTCCCCTTAGTTCTTTCCACATCAAGAACAAATGCTAAGCTTATCATGAGTTTGTGAGACTAATGTTCATTATACTTATATTTATTTTAATTTCGCACGCGCGTACATACACATATAGTAATATCTAATATCAATTTTTTAAATTTAAAGTATTCACCACTTCAAGATTAAATTAAATTTCGATTTTTCATCATTTTACAGACATTGGCTTGTTTTAAGCTCTATTTGGTAGTGTCACATAATGTCATAACCTGCCTGAGCTCAGACCACGTCCTTCATTATGAACTCAGAGACATGTTCTCAAAGAAACTCAGATCGACTACGATATACTTAGACACATTACCTTAAGGATATTATCCTGAATATCCTCGCGGGAACTATAATATAGAATTGCGTATGTCTCTATGTATGCCATCCGAATTAGATAAAGTGAATTCGGTCAAATCCGTTGCGTCTATCTGTATTTTCTTGAAAAGAATTGGACCTTTATGCCCCCTTCTTGTTGTGTCTACACTGTAGAATGTGATATTGTTTCTGTTTTCAACTATGAAAGAAAGTGGGGTGGGTGGGGGTGGGGTTTGAGGGTAGGGAAACCTCTTCATCATATGAGCACCTTGTGTTGTCTCCCTTGTATACATGCATATTTTAGTGGCTAAGCTAGGAATTTTTTTAAGGGTATTCAAATTTGAAAAAAAAAAAAAAAAAATCTCGACAAAGAGTGTTCAATATGTGTTATGTACCTCTAAAATATAATATTTTATCTATATATATAGTATAATTTTTCGACGAATGGTGGTCAGACCATGTGTCTTCGCCACCGGCACATTCACTTATGATTGCACCTTCTCAACTTGTTTGCTCTAGTGATAGAAAAATCTCAATTTGATTTTTTCCCTTTTTTTCTTTTGTTTTTTTTCCACCATTTACTTTTCTCAAGTCTCTTTATGGCGGAATTAGCTTGTGTCAAGGGGTTAAATTAAATCTTCTTTGTAGTCGAAAAAATATACTATTTAAATAAGGTAAACACTTCTTTTTGGTTATATATAAACGATTAAATCCTTTTGACATAAGGAAGAAATTCAATTTTAGTGGTATAAAGGATTCAAGAATTACTTTCGGCAACCAGAAAATTCTAAATGTGACATTTTAGTATTATTGTTGTTCTACATATCCTTATAAGAATTTCTTGTTTTGCCACTGTCTTTGTTGATTATATTTTTTTTCTTTTTTGCAGCTTTAAATTCACTATACAAGTAAAAATGAAAGCTTTAAATGACATGTTGTAATGTGGTCCAAAAAAGATCTTTTAAAAAGTCGTGACTAATACGTTAATTTTGTAGTTAATAATTAAGTTAGTGTACTTAATTATTCATGATAAATATCTGCAAGTGATGGGCTAATTATTACTAGCTAATAGGCATCAAATCTTTAGAAGGTTTCAAATAAGCGTCTTGAGACATATGTTTTCATGTCTGGTGTTTTTTTTTAGTGTAGAACTACTCCGCCCCTATCTCTTAAAGCTACGTCATCCACCGATCCCTGAATCGCCTCTGTTAACCCTCTCCCCTCCTTTTTTTTTGCAAGAGTAGAGGTGAAGGTTATTAGTACCATAGGAGTGATTCGATAGATGAGATTGCTCCATCCTTAACTAGTGGTCTCGGGTTCGAGTACGTCTCGGGATCGAGCCCGTCTCAAGTTCGAGCACCTAAGCAGAATGGAGAAACTCATAGTAGAGGGTGCTCCCCTTTTAATGGGCCTTAAGCATCCGCGAATATAGATTATGTTTCTTTCACTATTATAGGAATAGTGGTCTTAGAAGCCTTGGTTTGAAAATTGATCTTATATTACCTTGGTTTGAGGCGTGAAGATAGAAGTGATGAACAAGAAAGGTTGGAGAAAGTAGAAGGGGATAATCTAATAATGGTCAAAATTATACAAATTTTATACCCTTTTTCGGGTATTGAATATAAATAATTTATGGCGTAGATTAAAAGTGAAAGAAGCCTGAAATATATCACATAAAGCCCACTCGTCAGCAGCCAATGAATGTATAATATACAATAGCCGCTCACCCTACATTTAAATTAAAAATAGCCAATGAATGTACAATATATGCATGATTTGTGTATTACATGTGTATAATTGTGTATAATTAATATATAATGTATGTATATGGCTTGAAAAAGCAAACAATTAATATGACCGACTATTTGTGTAAAGATTCCTTAATAAAGAAGAATTCACCCAAATATCCACTCACCCTACCAATGAATGTACAATATACAACAGCTCAATTATACCCAAATATACAATAGAAGCCCAATGAATGTACAATATACAACAACCTAGTTATACTCAAATAACTTCTCACCCTACCACTTAAACTAAAATAAGCCAATGAATGTATAATATATGCATGATTTTTGTATTACATGTGTATAATTATGTATAATTAATGTATAATCTATGTATATGACTTGAAAAAGTAAATAATTAATATGACCGGCTATTTGTGTAAAGATCCTTAATAAAGAAGAATTCACCCAAATAGTCGATCACCCTACCAATGAATGTACAATATCCAACAGCCCAATTATATCCAAATATACAATAGCAACCCAATGAATGTACAATATACAACAGTCCAATAAAACCCAAATAGCCGCTCACCCTATCATTTAAACTAAAAATAGCCAATGAATGTACAATATATGCATGATCTGTGTATAATTAATGTATAATCTATGTATATAGCTTGAAAAGGCAAACAGTTAATATGACCGGCTATTTGTGTAAAGATTTCTTAATAAAGAATTCACCCAAATAGTCGCTCACCCTACCAATGAATGTACAATATACAACAGCCCATTTATACCCAAATATACAATAGCAGCCCAATAAATGTACAATATACAACAGCCCAATTATACCCAAATAGTTGCTCACCCTACCACTTAAATTAAAAATAGCCAGTGAATGTACAATATATGCATGATTTGTGTATAACATGTGTATAATTGTGTATAATTAATGTAAAATCTATGTATATGGCTTTAATAAGCAAATAATTAATATGACCGACTATTTGTGTAAAGATCCCTTGATAAAGAAGAATTCACCCAAATAGCCGCTCACCCTACCAATGAATGTACAATATACAATAGCCTAATTATATCCAAATATACAATAGCAGCCCAATGAATGTACCATATACAATAGCTCGATTATACCCAAATAGCCGCTCACCCTACCACTTAAACTAAAAATAGCCAATGAATATACAATATATGCATGATTTGTGTATAATTGTGTATAATTAATGTATAATCTATGTATATGAATTAAAAACAAACAATTAATATGGCTGGCTATTTGTGTAAAGATCCCTTAATAAAGAAGAATTCACCCAGATAGCTGGTCACCCTACCAATGAATGTACAATATACAACAGCCCAATTATATCACAATATACAATAGCAGCCCAATGAATGTACAACATATAAAAGCCCGATTATACCCAAATAGCCGCTCACCCTACCATTTAAACTAAAAATAGCCAATGAATGTACAATATATGCATGATTTGTGTATTACATGTGTATAATTGTGTATAATTAATGTATAATCTATGTATATGGCTTAAAAAAGCAAAGAATTAATATGACCGTCTATTTGTGTAAAGATTTCTTAATAAAGAAGAATTCACCCAAATAGCCTCTCACCATACCAATGAATGTACAATATACAATAGCCCAATTATATCAAAATATACAATAGCAGCCCAATGAATGTACAATATACAACAGCCTGATTATACCCAAATAGCTGCTCACCTTACCACATAAAATAAATATAGCCAATGAATGTAAAATATATGCATGATTTGTTTACTACATGTGTAAAATTGTGTAAAATTAATGTATAATCCATGTATATCTGTCACGACCCGAAATCCCACCTTCAGGCCGTGATGGCGCCTAACGTTGCACCCGCTAGGCAAGCCAACGTGTTAACTGAATTGATTTATTAACAAGTGAAAATAACAAATACTGACTAGATAATTGAGATAAAGTGCGGGAGCATTAACCAAATCTAAATAACCATAGCTAATAACGAATAAATCCCTTTAAGTACAAAACCCAGAAATGGAGTCACAACCTCACGAACCAGTCTAAGATTTGGCTAAAAACAACAGTTTGAAATAAAATGATATATCTGTCTAGAAACACATAGATGGCAGAATGAAAGATAGACAGTAACGCCGAGATCCACGAACGCCTGCGGAACTACCTCGGTGTCGTCTGGAATGGACTGAAGGATACTCCCCCTAACGAGGTCCATTGGGTCCGGCTGCGTAATCTGCACAACATAAAGAAGTGCAGGTGTAGCATCAGTACAACCGACCCCATGTACTGAGTAAGTTCCGAGCCTAACCTCGGCGAAGTAGTGACGAGGCTAGGACACGACGACAAATTGTACCTGTGCAATTCAATAGTATAGCAGAAAATAAACAAGAATACAGTTACGGGGAAGAACATACTGGGGATAGAAAGGGGCAACGATTGCTAAAATAGTAGAATCAATACTAACTGGAAAGTAGAAGTAAAGCAGGAAATAACAACTCGAAACAAGTAAAATAGACAGGAGAAGGAACGACATGACCCCTCGTGCATAGCCTCAAAATCACACGGCACGGAATGCCCCCTCGTGCATACATAATAATGACTCGGCACGGAATGTCCCCTTGTGCATCAATAATAATCAATCGACACGGAATGTCCCCTCGCGCATAAATAATAATCAATCGGCACGGAATGTCCCCTCGCACATACATAATAATCAATCGACACGAAATGTTCCCTCGCGCATAAATATAATAATCGGCACGGAATGTTCCCTCGTGCATAAATATAATCATCGGCACGGAATGTTCCCTCGTGCATAAATAATATAATCATCAGCACGGAATGTTCCCTCGTGCATAAATAATATAATCATCGCCACGGAATGTTCCCTCGAGCATAAATAATATAATCATCGGCACGGAATGTTCCCTCGTGCATAAATAATAATCATCGACACGAAATGTTCCCTCGTGCATGATGAATATAAAAACAACAATTGATATGAAAGTTTAACAATGCGACATTTCAAATGTACAGACATAATCAACCCAATTCTATTGTCCCGGCAAGGGACTCAGCTATAACCAATATCACTCAGAAGTATCATATGAACAGTAAAACCCTCAACCAAACACATAATCAATAACTTACTACGTCATGAAGTAACCTCAAGGTACCACTTCCAAGGTTCCCGATAGCTCACAACACGGAGAATATCAAAGACATTAAATAACTCATCAAAATTCGACTCACGGGCATGCTTGACCACAACATATAAGTACACGTCATCTCACCTATATGTTGGACATGAATTACACATAGCAAATAAGACTCTATACCTATTCCCTCAAGCTAAGGTTAGGCCAAACACTTACCTCGGTTCAAAGAATGCAAGTCAAGCCTCAATCACGGCCTTTCCTCTTGAATTCGACTCCGAAACGATAATATCTAGACATAATTGACTTAATAACATCAATAATTATTCAATAACTCAATCCCAAAGCCTAATTATACATTTCCCATAATTCTTCCAAAAATACCAAAATTCGACCCCGGCCCGCTTGGTCCAAACTCGAGGTTCGGACCAAAACCCGATAACCCATTTCCCCATGAACCCGAATATACAATATGTTTTGAAATCCGACCCCAAAATGAGGTTGAATTCCCAAAATTTCCAAATGCCCTAACTCTACCCAAAATCCCCAATTTCTACCCTTGATTCTATGTTTTTAGGCCTAGAATCTAATGATTGATGAAGAAAATGAAAGAAATTAGAGTTAAGATTACTTACCTAAGTAGTTATGGAGGAATAGCAGCTTGGAAATCGGCTATGGGGTTTTGGAGTAAAATTTGGTAAGAAATAGACTTGGTTTGACGTGTTTCGGATCAAAATTGGAAAATTTGATAGTTTATGAAGTTTGAGAAATTCTATGGATTTTTGAGTTTAATTCATTGTTTTTGATGTTATTTTGGTGGTTTAATTACTCGAATAAGTCCGTAGGATGATTTTGAAGTCGTGCGTATATTTGGTTTTGAGCTCCGAGGGCTCGGGCAAGTTTCAGGTAGGCGTCGGGGTGATTTTAGGCTTAGAAAATTTGGTGTTCTACTGTTTCTGGTGGTCCGTGATTTGCCTTCCTCGATCGCGGTGTGATTCACGCGATCGCGATATTCATATGGCTGGGGGTTGGTAAATTACCCTACGCGAACGCAGGTCCTGGGTTGCGATCGCGGAGCCTGGGGGCAGTGCTCTACGCGATCGTGAAGGGCCTCACGCGAACGCGTAGTGCAAGTGTGGGCTGGGGCTGGGTTCTATTTTTTCCACTGCGAACGCGACCCCCGTGTCGCGATCGTGATAGGATGTGTTGGTATACTGCGATCGCAATCCCTTCTTCGCGATCGCGATGGTCTAGGTCCAGTACTCTGCGCGATCGCAGGAGACATGTCGCGATCGCATAGGTCATTTTTGCCCAGTTATTTAAAGTGTCCAAACAGAATCCCATTACGGGATTTTCATATTTTTCACCATATCCTTCTTCTCCAAAACTCCATAGCCTATTTCCAAGCTGCTCTTCCTCCATAACCACTTAGGTAAGTAATCTTAACTCTAATTTCTTCCATTTTCTTCATCAATCATTTGATTCTAGGCCTCAAAACATGGAATCAAGGGTAGAATTTGGGGGTTTTGGGTAGAGTTAGGGCTTTTGAAATTTTTGAAAATTAAACCTCATTTTGGGGTCGGATTTCAAAACATATTGTATATTCGGGTTCATGGGGGAATGGGTTATCGGGTTTTGGTCCGAATCTCGAGTTTGAACCAAGCGGGCCCGGGGTCAAATTTTGGTATTCTTGGAAGAATTATGGAAAATGTATAATTAGGCTTTGGGATTGAGTTATTGAATAATTATTGATGTTATTAAGTCAATTATGCCTAAATATTATCATTTCGAAGTCGGATTCAAGAGGAAAGGCCATGATTGAGGCTTGACTTGCATTCTTGGAGTCGAGGTAAGTGTTTGGCCTAACCTTAGCTTGAGGGAATAGGTATAGAGTCTTATTTGCTATGTGTAATTCATGTCCAACATATAGGTGAGGTGACGGGTACCTATATGTTGTGGTCAAGCATGCCCGTGAGTCGAATTTTGATGAGTTATTTAATGTCTTTGATATTCTCCGTGTTGTGAGCTATCGGGAACCTTGGAAGTGGTACCTTGAGGTTACTTCATGACGTAGAAAGTTATTGATTATGTGTTCGGTTGAGGGTTTTACTGTTCATATGATACTTCTGAGTGATATTGGTTATAGCTGAGTCATATCCCGGGACAATAGAATTGGGTTGATTATGTCTGTACATTTGAAATGTCGCATTGTTAAACTTTCATATCAATTGTTGTTTTTATATTCATCTTGCACGAGGGAACATTCCATGTTGATGATTATTATTTATGCACGAGGGAACATTACGTGCTGATGATTATATTATTTATGCACGAGGGAACATTCCGTGCCGATGATTATATTATTTATGCACGAGGGAATATTTTGTGCCGATGATTATATTTATGCACGAGGGAACATTCCGTGCTGATGATTATATTTATGCACGAGGGAACATTCTGTGCCGATTGATTATTATTTATGCGCGAGGGGACATTCCGTGCCAATTGATTATTATTTATGCGCGAGGGGACATTCTGTGCCGATTGATTATTATTGATGCACGAAGGGACATTCCGTGCCGAGTCATTATTATGTATGCACGAGGGGGAATTCCGTGCCGTGTGTTTGAGGCTATACACGAGGGGTCATGCCGTGCCTTCTCCTGTCTATTTTACTTGTTTCGAGTTGTTATTTCCTGCTTTACTTCTACTTTCCAATTAGTATTGATTCTACTGTTTTAGCAATTGTTGCCCCTTTTATCCCCAGTATGTTCTTCCCCGTAACTGTATTCTTGTTTATTTTCTACTATACTATTGAAGTGCACAGGTACAATTTGTCGTCGTGTCCTAGCCTCGTCACTACTTCGCCGAGGTTAGGCTCGGCACTTACTCAGTACATGGGGTCGGTTGTACTGATGCTACAACTGCACTTCTTTATGTTGTGCAGATTATGCAGCCGGACCCAGTGGACCTCGTTAGGGGGAGTATCCTTCAATCCATCCATACGACACTGAGGTAGTTCTGCAGGCGTTCGTGGATCTCTGCGTTACTGTCTATCTTTCATTATGTCATCTATGTGTTTCCAGACAGATATATCATTTTATTTCAAACTGTTGTTTTTAGCCAAATCTTAGACTGGTTCGTGAGGTTGTGACTCCATTTCTGGGTTTTGTACTTAAAGGGATTTCTTCGTTATTAGCTATGGTTATTTAGATTTGGTTAATGATTCTGCACTTTATCTCAATTATCTAGTCAGTATTTGTTATTTTCACTTGTTAATAAATCAATTCAGTTAACACGTTGGTTTGCCTAGCGGGTGCAACGTTAGGCGCCATCACAGCCTGAAGGTGGGATTTTGGGTCGTGACAAGTTGGTATTAGAGCATTAGGTTGCTTAGGTCTCACAACTCACGGACAAACTTGGTAGAGTCTGAAGGATCGGCACAGAGACGCCTGTACTTATCCCCCAGAGGCTGCAAAGTTAGGAATAACTTCACTTTTCTTCTTTCATGTCATGCGATTTGAATTCTAAATGCAAATTGAGTTTCGATTCTATTTTTCGCAGATGGCGAGAACGCGTGCTTCCTCCTCTACCGATCAGCAGCCCGATTCTCCTGTTGCAGCTCCTACGAGGAGCCGAGGCCGAGGCTGTATTAGAGGTCGAGGTAGGGGCAGGGCACAATCCAGAGCAGCAGCCCCAGTAGAGGACCCACAGGTAGACTTTGCCGGTGAGGTTCCTACTCAGACAGTTCCAGTTGGACCAACTCAGGTCGCAGAGGGGTTCATTGCCACCCCGGTGCTTCAGGACGCTCTAGTCCGCTTAGTGGGACTCATGGAGGGTGTGGCTCAGCCGGTCTTCTTCCTATTGCACCAACCGTCTCTCAGGCTGGGGGAGGGACCCAGACTCCTGCTACTCGCACGCCAGAGCAGCTACCTCCTCAGGTCCAGACTCCGACACCTCAGACGGCCGAAGTAGCTCAGTCAGGCATTGTGGCCCCGGCAGTTGAGGGAGCAGCTATGTCAGCAGATGCTTTATGGAGATTGGATAGATTCACCAAGTTATTCACTACTACATTTATTGATGCACCATCAGAGGATCCACAGGATTATTTGGACAGCTGTCATGAGGTTCTTCGGAACATGGGCATAGTAGAGTCCAATGGAGTTGATTTTGCTACTTTTCGTCTTTCGGGTTCCGCCAAGACTTGGTGGAGAGACTATTGCTTGACCAGGCCAGCTGGGTCTGCACCATTGACTTGGGCTCAGTTCTCCGAGTTATTCGTGGGGAAGTTCCTTCCAATTACTCAGAGGGAGGATCTTTGGAGGAAGTTTGAGTGCCTCCAGCAGGGATCTATGTTTGTCACTCAGTACGAGGCCAGATTCATCACTCTAGCTCGGCATGCCATTATGATACTCCCCACTGATCGTGAGAGAGTTAGGAGGTTTATTAAGGGTTTGGCTCAGCCCATCAAGCTTCAGATGGCCAAGGAGTCAGGTACTGATATTTTGTTCCAGGATGCGGCCAATGTGGCTAGGAGGATTGAGATGACATTATGTCACAGGGTGGTGGTCAGGGGGCTGACAAAAGGCCCCGTCACTTCGGTCGATTCAGTGGAGCCTCATCTGGGGGCAGGTATTCTTTCGGCAAAGGTCATCCGCCCATACCCTATCAGTCGGCACTTCAGGTAGCTCATAGTTCACCGCCAGCTCCTATTGGTGCACCACCAGCACCTATCAGTGCACCGCCGCTTCAGAGCTTCCAGGGTGGTTATCAGGGTTGACAGGGCCAGTTCTAGAGTCAACAACCACATCAACAGAGGCCTTGTTATTCTTGTAGTGGTTTGGGGCATATTTCCAGGTTTTTCCCCCGAGGTTCTAGTGGGTCTCAGTATCAGGGTTTCCGTGTCATGGTTCCCGCATCAGGCCCACCCCCACCCTCTCAGCTAGCTAGGGGTGGAGGTCATGGTGCCAGAGGTGGAGATCAGACTCATAGAGGTGGAGGACATTCCACGAGAGGTAGAGGTCAGGCCGTAGTAGGTCGACCCAGAGATGCTCAGGTTGGAAAGGCTCAGCCCCGGTGCTATGCTTTCCTACCAGGCCTGATGCTGAGTCTTCTGATGCAGTTATTACAGGTACGGTTTCAGTTTGCAGCCGAGAGGCTTCGGTGTTATTTGATCCGGGTTCTACATTCTCCTATGTGTCTTCATATTTTTCCCCTTATTTGAGTATGCCATGTGATTCCTTGAGTACTGTTGTACATGTGTCTACACCGGTGGGTGATTCTATAGTGGTAGATCGATTCTACCCTACTTGCTTAGTAGTTATTAGTGGTCTGGAGACTCAGGTTGATCTTTTGCTTCTTGATATGGTTGACTTTGATGTTATATTGGGGATGGATTGGTTATCCCCCTATTATGCTATTCTGGACTGTCATGCCAAGACAGTGACCTTGGCCTTGCCAGGGGTGCCTCGTTTGGAGTGGAGAGGGACTCCCAGTTATTCTTCTGTTAGAGTTATTTCTTATATGAAGGCTCAGCGCATGGTCGAGAAGGGTTGTTTGGCCTATCTGGCCTATGTTCGTGATTCTAGCGCCGAGGTTCCTTCCCTGGAGTCTGTGCCCGTGATTCGTGAGTTTCCAGAGCTATTCCCTGCTGAGCTATCGGGTATGCCACCCGACAGGGATATTGATTTTTGTATTGAATTAGCTTAGGGCACCCAGCCTATTTCTACTCCGCCGTATCGTATGGCCCCACCAGAGTTGAAGGAGTTGAAGCATCAGTTGCAGGATTTGTTGGATAAAGGCTTCATTAGGCCTAGTGTTTCTCCTTGGGGTGCTCCAATATTGTTTGTCAAGAAGAAATATGACTCGATGAGGATGTGTATCGACTACCGGTAGTTGAATAAGGTTACTATTAAGAACAAGTATCCTTTGCCGAGGATTGATGATTTATTTTACCAGCTTCAGGGTGCTTCAGTGTTTTCCAAGATTGACTTGAGATCTGGTTACCACCAGCTGAGGATTAAGGCGTCTGATGGCCCTAAGACAGCCTTTCGCACTCGTTATGGGCATTATGAGTTCTTGGTGATGTCATTTGGGAAGACAAATGCCCCTGTTGCTTTTATGGAGTTTATGCACCACGTGTTCAGGCCCTATTTGGACTCATTTGTGATTTTTTTCATTGATGATGTTTTGATTTACTCCCGTAGCCGTGAGGAGCATGAGCAGCACCTTCGGGTCGTCCTCCATACTTTGAGAGACAATCAGTTGTATGCAAAATTTTCCAAGTGTGAGTTCTGGTTGAGTTCAATTGCATTTCTAGGCCATGTGGTATCGTCAGAGGGTGTTCAGGTGGATCCCAAGAAGATTTCAGCAGTCAGAGATTAGCCTAAACCCACCTTAGCTACAGAGATCCGGAGTTTCTTGGGTTAGCAGGTTATTATCGCCGGTTTGTGGAGGGCTTTTCATCCATTGCAGCCCCGATGATCAGGTTGACTCAGAAGAGTGCTCAGTTCAGGTGGTATGATGAGTGTGAGGTGAGCTTTCAGAAGCTCAAGACAGCCTTGACCACGGCACCAGTGTTAGTTTTGCCCACAGGTTCAGGACCATATACCGTGTATTGTGATGCTTCACGAGTTGGGCTTGGTGCAGTGTTGATGCAGGATGGCAAGGTTATAGCCTATGCTTCTCGTCAGTTGAAGGCTCATGAGAATATCTATACAGTTCATGACTTGGAGTTAGCAGCGATTGTGCATGCATTAAAGAATTGGAGGCATTATTTGTATGGTGTGCCATGTGAGGTGTTCACGGATCATAAGAGCTTACAGTATCCGTTCAAACAGAAGGAGTTGAACACGAGATAGAGGATATGGTTAGAGTTGTTGAAGGATTATGATATTACCATTCTTTATCATCCGGGGAAGGCCAACATGGTGGCCGATGCTTTGAGCCAGAAGTCAGCCAGTATGGGTAGTCTTGCTTATTTATCAGTCGGAGAGCGACCTCTTGCTTTGGTTGTTCAGGCTTTAGCCAACCGATTTGTGAGATTGGAGGTTTCTGAGACTGGCAGTGTTTTGGCCCATACCGTATCCCGTTCTTCATTATATGACCGTCTTCGGGCCAGGCAGTATGATGATTGCCATTTATGTGTTCTTAGAGATAGAGTCAAGAACGGAGATGCCAAGCAGGTTACGATTGATGATGAGGAAGTTTTGAGGATGCAGGATCGGATTTGCGTACCTGATGTGAATGGTATTCGTGAGTTGATACTTCAGGAGGCTCATAGTTCCCGGTATTCTATTCATCCGGGCGCCGCAAATATGTACCAGGACTTGCGGCAACATTATTGGTGGCAGAGGATGAAGAAGGATATTGTAGCTTATGTAGCTCGGTGCTTGAACTGTCAGCAGGTTAAGTACGAGCACCAGAGACCCGGTGGTTTGATGCAGCAGATTCAGCTTCCCGAGTGGAAGTGGGAGCGTATCACCATGGACTTTGTAGTTGGACTCCCAAGGACTCAGAGGATGTTTGATGCAGTATGGGTCAGTTGTGGATAGGCTGACCAAGTCAACGCACTTCATCCCAGTATCAGTTTCGTATTCAACAGAGAAGTTGGCAAGGATCTATATAAGAGAGATTGTTAGACTGCATGGTGTACCCATATCCATTATATCAGACCAAGGTATCAGTTTACCTCCCATTTCTGGAGAGTATTTCAGCGAGAGTTGGGCATACAGATTGATTTAAGCACAGCATTTCATCCTCAGACGGACAGGCAGTCCAAGCAGATTCAGATTTTGGAGGATATGTTGCGAGGTTGTGTCACTGACTTTAGTGGTTCATAGAACCAGTTCTTTCCTTTAGCTGAGTTTACCTACAACAATAGCTATCAGTCGAGCATTCAGATGGCTCCGTATGAGGCGTTGTATGGTAGACGGTGTCGGTCTCCAGTCAGATGGTTTGAGCCGGGGGAGGCTAGATTTTTGGGTTCTGAGTTAGTCCAGGATGCCTTGGACAAGGTGAAGATCATTCAGGATAGACTCCGTACAGCTCAGTCTAGGCAGAAGAGATATGCGGATCGCAGAGTTCGAGATTTGGCATTTATGATAGGCGACCGGGTATCTTTGGGTGTCGCCCATGAAGGGCATGATGAGATTCGGAAAGAAGGGAAAGTTGAGCCCTAGGTAAATTGGTCCATTTGAGATTCTGGATAAGGTAGGAGAGGTGGCCTACAGATTTGCCTTGCCACCTAGTTTGTTAGTCGTGCATCCGGTATTTCACGTATCTATGCTCCGGAGGTATATTGCGGATTCGTCTCATGTACTTAACTTCAGTGGTGTCCAGTTGGACAAGGATTTGTCTTATGAGGAGGAGCCGGTAGCCATATTAGACCGACAAGTGCAACAGTTGAGATCGAAGAGTTATCCTTCGATTCGTGTTCAGTGGAGAGGTCAGCCTGTTGAGGCAGCTACTTGGGAGTCCGAGCCAGATATACGAAGCCGATATCCCCACTTTTTTCCCGATTCAGGTACCTTTCTATGTCCTTTCGAGGACGAAAGGTTGTTTTAGAGGTGGAGATTGTGATGACCCAAAAGGTCATCTTGTGTAAATTTAGCAAAAACTGTGTTTCGAGGCCCCGAAAGCCTCCGTTAATCTCACCTCGATGTGTGTGCGCAGCTGGGGCGCGTAGCCAGGAAGCCTTTATGTGGAAATGTGTTAAACAGTTGAATTTATGATAATTAATTGAATAAAGTTGAGTTGGTCAATATTTTTGGTAAACGGACTCGGACCCATGATTTGACAGTCCCGGAGGGTCCGTTGGAAAATATGGGACCTGGGCGTATGCCAAGAATCGAATTCCGAGGTCCCAAGTCCGAGAAATGAATTTTTAAAGAAAATTGTTTTCTGAAAATAATAAAGACTTTTGAAAATGAACTTTGATGTGAAATCTGTGTTACCGAGCCCGTACTATGGTTCCGGATCCCGGAACAGGTTCAATATGTGTTATGTGAGTTATCTGTAAAATTTGGTAAGAAACGGACTTGGTTTGACGTGTTTCAGATCAAAATTGGAAAATTTGATAGTTTATGAAGTTTGAGAAATTCTATGGATTTTTTAGTTTAATTCATTGTTTTTGATGTTATTTTGGCGGTTTAATTACTCAAATAAGTCCGTAGGATGATTTTGAAGTCATACGTATATTTGGTTTTGAGCCCCGAGGGCTCAGGCAAGTTTCGGGTAGGCGTCGGGGTGATTTTAGGCTTAGAAAATCTGGTGTTCTGCTGTTTCTGGTGGTCTGTGATTTGCCTTCTGCGATCGCGGTGTGATTCACGCGATCGCGATGTTCATATGGCTGGGGGTTGGGAAATTACCCTACGCGAACGCAGGGCCTGGGTTGTGATCGCGGAGCCTGGGGGCAGTGCTCTACGCGATCGCAAAGGGCCTCACGCGAGCGCGTAGTGCAAGTGTGGGCTGGGGGCTGGGTGATATTTTGCCCACTACGAACGCGACCCCCGTGTCGCGATCGTGATAGGCTGTGTTGGTACACTCTGCTATCGCAATCCCTTCTTCTCGATCGCGATGGTCTAGGTCCAGTACTTTGCGCGATCGCAGGAGAGATGTCGCGATCGCGTAGGTCATTTTTGCCCAGCTATTTAAAGTGTCCAAAACAGAATCCCATTACGGGATTTTACAGATAACTCACATAACACATATTGAACATGTTCCGGGCTCCGGAACCATAGTACGGGCTCGGTAACACAGATTTCACATCAAAGTTCATTTTCAAAAGTCTTTATTATTTTCAGAAAATAATTTTCTTTAAAAATTCCTTTCTCGGATTTAGGACCTTGGAATTCGATTCCTCGCATACGCCCAGGTCCCATATTTTTCTACGGACCCTCCGGGACCATCAAATCATGGGTCCGGATCCGTTTACCAAAAATGTTGACCAAGTCAACTTTATTTAATTAATTATCGTAAATTTAACTATTTAACACATTTCCAAATAAAGACTTCCCGGCTACGCGCCCGAGCTGTGCACGCACATTGAGGTGAGATTAACGGAGGCTTTCGGGGCCTCGCGACATAGTTTTTGCTAAATTTACACAAGATGACCCTTTGGGTCATCACAATCTCCACCTCTAGAACAACTGTTCGTCCTCGAACGGACATTGAAAGGAACCTGAATCGGGGAAAAGGTGGGGATATCGGCTTCGCATATCGGGCTCGGACTTCCCAAGTAGCTGCCTGAACAGTCTGACCTCTCCACTGAACACGAACCGAAGGATAACTCTTCGATCTCAACTGTCGCACCTGCCGGTCTAATATGGCTACCGGCTCCTCCTCATAAGACAAATCCTTGTATAACTGGACACTACTGAAGTCAAGTACATGAGACGGATCCGCAATATACCTCCGGAGCATAGATACGTGAAATGCCGGATGAACAACTGACAAACTAGGTGGCAAGGCAAGTCTGTAGGCCACCTCTCCTACCTTATCCAGAATCTCAAATGGACCAATGTACCTAGGGCTCAACTTGCCCTTCTTTACGAATCTCATCACGCCCTTCATGGGCGGCACCCGAATAAATACCCGGTCGCCTATCATAAATGCCAAATCTCGAACTCTGCGATCCGCATAACTCTTCTGCCTGGACTGAGCTGCACGGAGTCTATCCTGAATGATCTTCACCT
This sequence comes from Nicotiana knightiana, assembly GCA_005239525.1. Lineage (NCBI taxonomy): Eukaryota > Viridiplantae > Streptophyta > Magnoliopsida > Solanales > Solanaceae > Nicotiana > Nicotiana knightiana. Next base: position 187,904 of record ML415001.1, read on the forward strand.
TGTCCAAGGCATCCTGGACTAACTCAGAACCCAACAATCTAGCCTCCCCCGGCTCAAACCATCCGACTGGATACCGACACCGTCTACCATACAACGCATCATATGGAGCCATCTGAATTATCGACTGATATCTGTTGTTATAGGTAAACTCAGCTAAAGGCAAGAACTGGTCCCATGAACCACCAAAGTAAATGACACAAGCTCGCAACATATCCTCCAAAATCTTAATAGTACGCTCGGACTGCCCGTCCGTCTGAGGATGAAATGTTGTGCTCAAATCAATCTGTGTGCCCAACTCTCGCCAAAATACTCTTCAGAAATGGGAGGTAAAGTGAGTACCTCGGTCTGATATAATGGATATGGGTACACCATGCAGTCTAACAATCTCTCTCATATAGATCCTTTCCAACTTCTCTGTTGAATACGAAATTGATACTGGGATGAAGTGCGCTGACTTGGTCAGCCTATCCACAACGACCCATATTGCATCAAACATCCTCTGAGTCCGTGGGAGTCCAACTACAAAGTCCATGGTGATACGCTCCCACTTCCACTCGGGAAGCTGAATCTGCTGCATCAAACCACCGGGTCTCTGGTGCTCGTACTTAACCTGCTGACAGTTCAAGCACCGAGCTACATAAGCTACAATATCCTTCTTCATCCTCTGCAACCAATAATGCTTCCGCAAGTCCTGGTACATCTTTGCGGCTCCCGGATAAATAGAATGCTGGGAACTATGGGCCTCCTAAAGTATCAACTCACGAATAGCATCCACATCAGGTACACAAATCCGACCCTGCATCCTCAAAACTCCCTCATCATCAATCGTAACCTGCTTGGAATCTCCGTGCCTTACTCTATCTCTAAGAACACATAAATGGCGATCATCATACTTCCTGGCACAAAGACGGCCATACAATGAAGAACGGGCTACGGTATGGGCCAAAACACTGCCAGTCTCAGAAACCTCCAATCTCACAAATCTGTTGGCTAAAGCCTGAACATCCAAAGCAAGAGGTCGCTCTCCGACTGATAAATAGGCAATACTACCCATACTGGCTTACTTCCGGCTCAAAGCATCGGCCACCACATTGGCCTTACCCGGATGATAAAGAATGGTAATATCATAATCCTTCAGCAACTCGAACCACCTCTTCTGCCTCATGTTCAACTCCTTCTGTTTGAACAGATACTGTAAGCTCTTATGATCTGTTAACACCTCACATGGCACACCATACAAATAATGCCTCCAAATCTTTAATGCATGCACAATCATGAACTAGATAGATCTTCTCATGAGCCTTCAACTGACGAGAAGCATAGGCTATAATCTTGCCATCCTACATCAACACTGCACCAAGCCCAACCCGTGAAGCATCACAATACACGGTATACGGTCCTAAACCTGTGGGCAAAACTAACACTGGTGTCGTGGTCAAAGTTGTCTTGAGATTCTGAAGGCTCGCCTCACACTCATCAGACCACCTGAACTGAGCACTCTTCTGAGTCAACCTAGTCATCAGGGCTGCAATGGATGAAAAGCCCTCCACAAACCGGCGATAATAACCTGCTAAGCCCAAGAAACCCCGGATCTGTGTAGCTGAGGTGGGTCTAGGCCAATCTTTTACTGCTGAAATCTTCATGGGATCCACCTAAATTCCCTCTGACGATACCACATGGCCCAGAAATGCAACTGAACTCAACCAGAACTCACACATGGAAAATTTTGCATACAACTGAATATCCCTCAAAGTCTAGAGGAGTGATGCTCATGCTCCTCACGGCTACGGGAGTAAATCAAAATATCATCAATGAAAACAATCGCAAATGAGTCCAAATAGGGCCTGAACACGCGGTGCATCAACTCCATAAAAGCAGCGGAGGCATAATCTATGCATGTGGCTTAAAAAGCAAATAATTAATATAACCGTCTATTTGTGTAAAGATTCCTTAATAAAGAAGAATTCACCCAAATAGTTGTTCACCCTACCAATGAATGTACAATATACAACAGCTCAATTATACCCAAATATAAAATAGTAGCCCGATGAATGTACAATATACAATAGCCCTAAAATACCCAAATAGCTGCTCACCTAACCACTTAAACTAAAAATAGCCAATGAATGTAAAATATATGCATGATTTGTGTATTACATGTGTATAATTATGTATTATTAATGTATAACCTATGTATATGGCTTGAAAAATAAACAATTAATATGACCGGCTATTTGTGTAAAGATCCCTTAATAAAGAAGAATTCACCCAAATAGCCGCTCACCCTACCAATGAATGTACAAGATACAATAGCCCAATTATATCCAAATATACAATAGCAGCCCAATGAATGTACAATATACAACAGCCCAATTATACCCAAATAGCCGCCCACCCTACCAGTTAAACTAAAAATAGACAATTAATGTACAATATATGCATGATTTGTGTATAACATGTGTATAATTATGTATAAATAATGTATAATCTATGTATATGGCTTAAAAAAGCAAACAATTAATATCACCGGCTATTTGTGTAAAGATCCCTTAATAAAGAAGAATTCACCCAAATAGCCGCTCACCATACCAATGAATGTACAATATACAACAGCCCAATTATACCCAAATATACAATAGCAGCCCAATGTATGTACAATATACAACAGCCCAATTATACCCAATTAGCTACTCACCCTACCACTTAAATTAAAAATAGCCAATTAATGTACAATATAAGCATGATTTGTGTATTACATGTGTATAATTGTGTATAATTAATGCAAAATCTATGTATATGGCCTAAAAACTAAATAATTAATATTACTGGCTATTTGTGTAAAGATCCCTTAATAAAGAAGAATTCGCCCAAATAGCCGCTCACCATACCAATGAATGTACAATATACAACAGCCCAATTATACCCAAATATACAATAGCCGCCCAATGAATGTACAATATAAAACAACACAATTATACTAAAATAACTTCTCACCCTACCACTTAAACCAAAAATAGCCAATGAATATACAATATATATGCATGATTTGTGTATTATATGTGTATAATTAATGTATAATCTATGTATATTGGCTTGAAAAAGCAAACAATTAATATGACCTCCTATTTATGTAAAAATCCCTTAATAAAGAAGAATTCACCCAAATAGCCGCTCACCCTACCAATGAATGTACAATATACAAAAGTCCAATTATACCCAAATAGTCGTTCACCCTAACATTTAAACTAAAAATAACCAGTGAATGTACAGTATATGCATGATTTGTGTATTACATGTGTGTAATTCTGTATAATTAATACATAATCTATGTATATGGCTTGAAAAAACAAACAATTAATATGACCGGCTATTTTTGTAAATATACCTTGATAAAGAAGAATTCACTCAAACAGCCGCTCACCCTACCAATGAATGTATTATATACAACAGCCCAATTATACCCAAATGTACAATAGCAGCCCATTGAATGTACAATATACAACAACCCAATTATACACAAATAGCTGCTCACCCTACCACATAAACAAAAAATAGCCAATGAATGTACAATATATGCATGATTTGTGTAGTACATGTGTATAATTATGTATAATTAATGTCTAATCTATGTATATGGCTTAAAAAGCAAATAATTAATATTACTAGCTATTTGTGTAAAGATCTCTTAATAAAAAAGAATTCACCCAAATAGTCGCTTACCATACCAATGAGTGTACAATATACAACAGCCCAAGTATACCCAAATATACAATAGCAGACCAATGAATGTACAATATACAACACACCAATTATACCCAAATAGCTGCTCACCCTACCACATAAACTAAAAATAGCCAATGAATGTACAATATATGCATGATTTGTGTATTACATGTGTATAATTATGTATAATTAATATATAATCTATGTACATGGCTTGAAAATAAATACAATTAATATGACCGGCTATTTGTGTAAAGATGCCTTCATAAAGAAGAATTCACCCAAATAGTTGGTCACCCTACCAATGAATGTACAATATACAACAGCCCAATTATATCACAATATACAATAGCAGCCCAATGAATGTACAACATATAAAAGCCCGATTATACCCATAGCCGCTCATCCTACCACTTAAACTAAAAATAGCCATTGAATGTACAATATCTGCATGATTTGTTTATTACATGTGTATAATTAATGTATAATCTATTTACATGGCTTGAAAAAGCAAACAATTAATATGACAAACTATTTGTGTAAAGATCTCTTAATAAAGAAGAATTCACCCAAATAGCCGCTCAACCTACTAATGAATGTACAATATACAAAAGCCAATTTACACCCAAATATACAATAGAAACCCAATGAATGTACAATATACAACAGCCCAGTTATACCCAAATAGCTGCTCACCCTACCACTTAAACTAAAAATAACCAATGAATGTACAATATATGCATGATTTGTGTATTACATGTGTATAATTGTGTATAATTAAAGTATAACCTATGTATATGGCTTGAAAAAGCAAACGATTCAGATGACCGGCTATTTGTGTAAACATACCTTATAAAGAATAATTCATCCAAATAGTTGCTCACCATACCAATGAATGTATAATATACAACAACATATCAAAATATACAATAGCAGCCCAATGAATGTACAATATACAACAGCCCAATTATACCCAAACAGCCGCTCACCCTATTAATATAACTGACTATTTGTATAAGGACCCTTAATAAATAAGAATTCACCCAAATAGCCGTTCAACCTACCAATGAATGTACGATATACAACAGCCCAATTATATCCACTAAGATATAAGCTTAAAGGAATAGATAGGCGCAAGGTAAACGACAGAACCATGTACTAACCGGACCGAAGACAACAAGGGCTGCGGGAACGAGTGCTGTGCTTTGAAAAAGCTGCTAAGAAGAAAAGTTTTCTTTTCTCTTGCGACCTTCCACGCCAAGGAGGGTTGAAGGGATCGATCCCAATAGCCTTTCACGAGGGGAAAGACCCATTCTTTATAGCTGTTACGAAAGGCTTTCTTCAATCGGCAAGGGAAGTCTGATAGGGCTTTAAGAGATAGGGATGTAAGCGTGCGACAACTGTCCAAATCATTTGACGCTTCTTCTCACTGAGCAGGCCCTCGACTTCCACTTCAGGTCGCGACCCACAACAAACGAAGGGGGAAAGCTTGCTTTGCTTGCTGTAGCCCTATTTTTGTAGATTAGGCTTGCCTCGCCTTTTTGCACCTATCCTTCTTGCTTGCTTACCTATAGCTCTCTTGTCTTAGTGACTCTTCCTCTTTTCTAGGTTTTTTTTTCTGAGTGTTAAAACGATAAAAATCAAAGATTATGTCCAATTTGAAGCGATCTCAATTGATCCCTCGTTACTGCTCCTTTGAGCAGTAATAGGTAGGGATGACAGGATTNTTTAATCAATATATACTAAAATAAAAAACAGAATAGTTTCCACGTCGACGAGTAAAAAGGGACTGCATGGGATTGAAGAAAACCAGCATCCAGTAAAGCAGAAGAAAATTTTTCAAACCCATTTCGGGACGCTTGTTTAAGTCCATAAAGGGACTGATTCAGGCGGCAAACTGAGTTCTCCCCCTGAGGAGAATATCCGTGAGGGAGAGACATGTATACTTCCTTTTTTGGAACATGTTAAGGCTTTACGCTCTAACTCACTGTAACAACTTTAGGTGTCGTCGCGCCTAAGTTATCATTCTTTTTCCACTTTCTGATTGCAGTAGGGGTTCACGTAGGATGGTTAAGCCAGGAGCACTCTTTCCAGACGAGCTGGTGTTCGATGGTGAACGAGAGATAGAGGAGCGCACTCTTCTAGGCCACTGGGTAGATCAGTGGTTGCGATTGCTCTCTTGGTATCACACCTCGGCATGGTCGGGCATAGGGCCACGGACATAAGTCGCGCCCCCGCCGGCTATCTTTGATTGTCTTGGTCGGAAAATTGGGGTCTTTTGAGCGGGTTGTCTCCTCTATGATCGGACAGGTTGGAGTTCTTACCTTCTTGGGACTCCATGGACATTGGATCCTATCAACTTGGAGAGTGTCTAGATTAAGACGCTTCTCGTATTCGGACTATCAAGATCGACTAAATGAGAGTGTGGTTGACATGGTAAAAGAACAAATCAGCCACACTTTTCTGGACCCCTTTTTTTGGGGAAAGGATAGTGGGTAGGGCCTATCTTTCCCCCAGACTACTTTACCCACTGGAAATCATTCCACGTACAGGAACTGGGATTAAAAAAAAGGGCTCGAACTACAGGGATCTGATACCTTCTTCCCAATAGATAGGCTTTTTTCGCTTGTTCGTCAAGCTTTCGAGCAGCTCTTTCAACTGCCGCCGGTTTTCGGTCGGTTCCCGTTCGCCTTCCCCCCCTCCTCATAGTCCATTAGTGGGTAGGGTGGTCAACTTAGAGGGCGCCCGCCTCCTCTTCANTGGCAAAAGCGAAAGACCCCCTAACATAATTCGAATGGAGGCTGACCGCTGAGCCCCTCTGGCCTCGCGGGGCGGGCCCCTGTGGTTGCGAACTTTTATGCCTGGCGGCAGCTCGGATCTTATGTTCTTTAGATGCCCAGCTTATCTGCCAGTTGTCTGGCTGTAAAAGGAAGAGCTTAGTTCGCCTACACCTAATGGCTTAAGCCGCTGTTCCCATTTCCTCGCTGACTCACAGCTCTAGGATCCAATTTCTCATGAGAGGTCCCGGTTACAAAGACATAAGATAGCCAATGAATGTACAATATATGCATGATTTGTGTATTACATGTGTATAATTGTGTATAATTAATGTATAATCTATGTAAATGGCTTGAAAAACAAACTATTAATATGACCGGCTATTTCTGTAAAGATTCCTTAATAAAGAAGAATTCACCCAAATAGCTGCTCACCCTGCCAATGAATGTATAATATACAACATCCCAATTATATCCAAATATACAATAGCAGCCCAATGAATGTACAATATACAACAACCCAATTATACCCAAATAGTCGTTCACCCTACCACTTAAACTAAAAATAGCTAATGAATGTACAATATATGCATGATTTGTGTATTACATGTGTATAATTATGTATAATTAATGTATAATCTATGTCTAAGGCTTGAAAAAACAAATAATTAATATGACTGCTATTTGTGTAAAGATCCCTTTATAAACAAGAATTCACCCAAATAGTTGTTCACCCTACTAATGAATGTACAATATACAACAACCCAATTATATCCAAATATACAATTGCAGCCCAATAAATGTACAATATACAACAACCTAATTATACCCAAATAGCCGCTCACCTTACCACTTAAACTAAAAATAGCCAATGAATGTACAATATATGCATGATTTGTGTATTACATGTGTATAATTACGTATAATCTATATATATGGCTTGAAAAAGAAAGTAATTAATATAATCGGCTATTTGTGTAAAGATCCCTTAATAAAGAAGAATTCACCCAAATAGCCGCTCACCCTACCAATGAATGTACAATAAACAACAGCCCAATGATATCCAAATATACAATAGCAACCCAATGAATCTACAATATACAATAACCCGATTATATCCAAATAGCCGCTCACCCTACCACTTAAACTAAAAATAGCCAATGAATGTACAATATATGCATGATTTGTGTATTACATGTGTATAATTATGTATAATTAAAGCATAACCTATGTATATTGCTTGAAAACTCAAGCAATTAATATGACCGACTATTTGTGTAAATATCCCTTAATAAAGAAGAATTCACCGAAATAGCCGCTCACCCTACCAATGAATGTACAATATACAACAGCCCAATTATATCCAAATAAATAGCAGCCCAATGAATGTACAATATACAACATCCCAAATATATCCAAATATACAATAGCCCAATGAATGTACAATATACAATAGCCCGATTATACCCAAATAATCGCTCACCCTCCCACTTAAACTAAAAATAGTCAATGAATGTACAATATATGCATGATTTGTGTATTACATGTTATAATTGTGTATAATTAATGCATAATATATGTATATGGCTTGAAAAGGCAAACAATTAATATGACCGACTATTTGTATAAAGATCCCTTAACAAAGAAGAATTCACCCAAATAGCCGCTCACCCTACCAATGAATGTACAATATACAACATCCCAATTATATCCAAATATACAATAGCAGCTCAATGAATGTACAATATACAATAGTCTGATTATACCCAAATAGCTGCTCACCCTACCACTTAAACTAAAAATAGCCAATGAATGTACAATATATGCATGATTTTTGTATTACATGTGTATAATTGTGTATAATTAATGTATAATCTATGTATGTGGCTTGAAAAAAGTAACAATTAATATGACCGTCCATTTGTGTAAAGATCCCTTAATAAAGAAGAATTCACCCAAATAGCCGCTCACCCTACCAATGAATGTACAATATACAACAGCCCAATTATATCCAAATATACAATAGCAACCCAATGAATGTACAATACACAACAGTTCGATTATACCCAAATAGCCTCTCACCCTACCACTTAAACAAAAAATATCCAATGAATGTACAATATATGCATGATTTGTGTATTACATGTGTATAATTGTTGTGATGACCCAAAAGGTCATCTTGTATAATTTAGCAAAAACTGTGTTCCGGGGCCCCTAAAGCTTCCGTTAATCTCACATCGATGTGCATGCACAGCCCGAGCGCGTAGCCGGGAAGTTTTTATGTGGAAATGTGTTGAGAAATTGGAAAATTGGAGAATTTAGAAGTTTATGAAGTTTGAGAAAATTCAATAGATTTTTGAGTTTAATTCATTGGTATTGATGTTATATTAGTGGTTTAATTACTCGAATAATTTCGTAGGATGATTTTTTAGTCGTGTGTATATTTGGTTTTGGGCCCCGAGGGCTCGGGTGAGTTCCGGGTAGGTGTCGGGGTGCAAAAAAGTTGGAAAAAAATCTAGTTTTCGATCTGTTTCTGGTGTTCTATGTTTTTCTCTCGGCGATCAAGGCATGACTCACACGATCGCGATGTGTCTATGGTTGGGGGTGGGAAATTACCCTACGCGAACGCAGGGCCTTGGACGCGATCGCAGTGCCTGAGGGTGGTGCTCTACGCGATCGCGAGGGGCCTCACGCGATCGCATAGCGCTAAAGGGATCTGGGGGCGGGGCAACGTGTTGCTCTACGCGAACGCGATCTCTTGGTCGCGATCGCGATGGTCAGTTTCCAGTACCCCAGCGATCGTTGTCCCTTGTTCGCGATCGCGTAAGTCTAAAACCCAATACTCTCTGCGATCGCAACTTTCTTTCCGCGATCGCGTAGAGTAAATTCGCCCAGTCATTTTAATGCCTTAAAAAGAGAAACATTACGGGATTCTCACCACTTTTCTGAACCCACCTTCTTCCCCACTCTCCTCAGGCGAAATTTGAAGACCTCCATCACCATAGCTCCATAGGTAAGTGTTCTTAACATCATTTCCTCTCACTTTCATCAACTAATCACTAGAACCTAGACCTAAAATCATGAAAACAAAGTAGAAGTTAGGGGATTTGGGTAGAGTTAGGGTTTATGGGATTTTGGGTAATTCAACCTCAATTTGGGGTCGAATTTCAAAACAAATCATATATTTGAACTCATGGGGGTATGGGTGATCGGGTTTTGGTCTGAGCCTCGTGTTTGGACCAAGCGGGCCCGGGGTCGAATTATGGTATTTTTGGAAGAATGCTAGGAATTGTATATTTAGGCTATGGGATTGTATTAATAAGTCATTATTGATGTTAACAAGTTAATTATGTCTAGATATTGTTGTTCCGGAGTTGAATTCAAAAGGAACGGCGGTGTTAGAGGCTTGATTGCTATTTTTTGACCCGAGGTAAGTGTCTTGCCTAACTTTTGTGAGGGAATAGGTATTGTATGCTATGTGTTAGGTTTTTATCATGTTCAATGCATAGGTGAGGCGACGAGTACCTAACACAGTGGATATCGAAGAAAAATACATATACTATATGTTGTGACCACGTGCATGCTTGACAAAAAGGTATAGGTACCCGTCACCTCACCTATACATTGAACATTATAATAACACGTAGCACATATGACTCAACACCTATTCCCTCCAGCTAAGATTAGGCCAAACACTTACCTCGGCTCCAAGAATATAAATCAAGCCTCTAACACCGCTTTTCCTTTTGATCCCGACTCCAAAACAATCGTATCTATAAATAATCGACTCAATAATATCAATAAATGCTAAACAATTCAATTCCAAAGCTTAAATATAGATTTCCCATCATTCTTCCAAAATCCGACCCCGGGCCCGCTTAGTCAAAATATGAGGTTCAGACCAAAACCCGATCACCCATTCACCTACAAGCCCGAATATGTATTTAGTTTTGAAATCCGACCCCAAAACGAGATCTAAATTCTAATTATATAAAAATCCCTAACTCTACCCAAATCCCTAATTTTCTACCCTTAAGAACATGATATAGGCCTAGAAATCTAATGGATGTTAATGGAAATGGAAGAAAATGAGTCTAAGAGTACATACCTATGAATTTATAGTGAAGTTCCCATTCAAAAATCGCCCAATTTGGAGTTTGGAAGAAGAAGTTATGAGTTTTTGAAGAATGCCCGTTTTTGCTAGTGTTTTAAAAAAAAAACTCACTTACTCTATGCATTCGCATCAGGGGGGTGCGTTCGCATAGAACAAAATGACCCCCACCTATTAAACTCTATGCGTTCGCATCTGGGGGGTGCGTTCGCATAGAAAAAAATGACCCCCCACTTATTTTACTCTATGCGTTCGCATCTGGGGGTGCATTCGCATAGAATAAAATGACCCCCCACCTATTTTACTCTATGCGTTCGCGTCATAGGGGTGCGAACGCAATGCACAAAATAGTTGTGCACCAGCAACAACAAAGACACCAGATTTTCTAAGTAGAAATCACCCCGACGCCTATCTGAAACTTACCTGAACCCTCGGGGCTCCAAACCAAACATGTACACAACCTCAAAAATATCCTGCGGACTTACTCGTGCTATCAAATCGCCAAAATAACATCTTAAACAATGAATTGAGCATAGAAATCAAAGAAACATCTCAAAACTTTCAAAGTTTCAAATTTTACAAATACGGGTCCGAATCACGTCAAACGGCCTCCGTTCCTTACCAAATTTTACAGACATATCATAATTATCATATTGAACCTGTACCAGGCTCCGGAACTAAAATACGGGCCCGATACCATAAATTTCAAATATAACCAAATTTCCAAAAACTCTTATATTTAGTAAAATAATTTTCTTTAAAAATTCATTTCTCGGACTTGGGACCTCGAAATTCGATTTCGGGCATACGCCCAAGTCTCATATTTTCCTACGGACCCTCCGGGACCGTGGAATCACGGGTCCGGGTCTGTTTACCAAAAATGTTGACTAAAGTCAACTTTATTCCAATTTCAACACAAGAATATCATTTTTATCAATTTTTCACATAATGGCTTCCCAGCTACACGCCCGGGTTGCGCACGCAAATTGAGGTGAGATATAAGGAGGCTCATGGCCTCGGAACACAAATTTAGCTAAAATACACGAGATGACCTTTTGGGTCATCACCGAATTCTTCTTTATTAAGAGATCTTTACACAAATAGCCGGTCATATTAATTATTTACTTTTTCAAGCCATATGTATAGATTATACATTAATTATACATATGCGATACACAAATAATACATATATTGAACATTCATTGGCTATTTTTAGTTTAAGTGGTAGGGTGAGCAGCTATTTGGGTATAGCCGGGCTGTTGTATATTGTACATTCTGTCACGACCCGAAATCCCACCTTCAGGATGTGATGACTCCTAACATTGCACCCGCTAGACAAGCCAACGTGTTAACTGAATTGATTTATTAACAAGTGAAAGTAATAAACACTGATCAGATAATTGAGATAAAATACGGAAGCTTAACAACATCTAAATAACAATAGCCAATAACGAAGAAATCCCTTAAGTACAAAACCCAGAAATGGAGTCACAACCTCATGAACCAGTCTAAGATTTAGCTAAAGACAATATTTTGAAATAAAATGATATATCTGTCTGGAAACACATAGATGACTGAATGAAAGATAGACAGTAACGCCGAGATCCACGATCGCCTGCGGAACTACCTCGGTGTCGTCTGAAATGGACTGAAGGATACTTGTTGGTCCCAAACGCACACACAAGTATACGTGGTCGTAGCAAGTAATATAATATTAAATCCATTGTCGAACCCACAAGGACTTGGGTAAACTACTTGCTGAATCACTCTAATTGTTATTTAATCGAGCCAAAACAAAATTCAAGAATATAACTAATTTATTCTATGATTATATGAACTAATTATCAAGTAACGAGAATATTGTTGTGTATTCAATAGAGACAAATATTCCAGGGTTGTGATCAATTCACCATTCATATTGCATTCTAATTAACTCTCCCTTTCATATAATTCACTCATGGTTGCTAATTAATCGATAATTGCTCTCGTAGCCTTCTCCCGAAGTACTACTCGCCTATTCTCAATAGATTAACGCCTATATTCCTATGAAATTAATCTATTAGAACGCACTAAGATTACGATGTTTAATTAAGCACGGTGACTAGGTATATTCCTATCCTAACCACAAATCCGCTCCCCTGAAGGGTTAAGATCGCGCTCTCTTCAATTCTTCTCTAATCTATATACGGCTTTCCCAAGCATAACATAGATAGTATATAGAACCTAATTGCTGGCCAAACAATTAAGCAATTAAATGCAGAATTGAAGAAACAACCATATATTGAGCGAATTATAATCAAGGTTAAGTTAATATCGAATAACAATATTCATGGCTAAACCACAACCCCAGAACAATGGGTATTTAGCCACTCATACTAGACTTAAACAATTGCATAAGTTTTGCATAAATGGAAAATACTAGATTAAGATGAAGAAAACTGATAATCCTTTGCTTCTGCAATGATCTTGTGTGTATATTCTCTCCAAAAATGGCTTCCTCCTCCCAAAGTTGTGTTTTTGGGTCTATTTATATGTTTGGGATAACCCTAAACGTGTAGGAGACTTCTATTCCAACCGGGAAACACTTAAAAACCTTTCAAACTCGGAGTTGACAGGACCAGGCACCCAGGCGTTATGCCCCAAACGCCCCCTTATCGCTAGGGCAGGCCTGGCGTTAGGAGCCAAACGCCTGGCTAACGCCGGGGTCACCCTGGCATTAAGGGCCAAACGCCCCCTTAACGCCTGGCCATGCCTGGCTTTAGGGGTCAAACGCCCGGGTATGGCCCCGGTCACTCCTTTTCGACTCTTGAGCGTATTTTTGATGTTTTATGCACCCATTTAGCTCGGCTTCCATCTCCAATTCACCTACACATGAAATAGACTCCATTATGCACATATAACGTGTATTTTTATCACAAAANATCCTCGAGCAATATCACATTTCATTAACAAGGAGTATTTTACTTTTCAATCACACACATTACCCCTTAACTATGATCGATACCGACAATCAAGCATGAACATACAAAATTTCACATTCTTTCCCTTCTTTAAACATGCCCAAGTATAACAATTTAATCAATCATACCAACAACCTAATCGCAACCACCAAACCTCAAGAATCGACTTGCAACCACTAAGCCCTCTCAATTCACGCACCTACCCAACAAGAAAGTTTACAAGATTACCAATCGTTCATGAGATCATGTGCCCTCACCAACAATAAGAAAGTGAATATATCTAATCCACACATTCAAATATGATTTTGAACATTATTTAAGGATGTCACACAATTGAACAAATTCACTCACTCTCACAAAGAATTCATATGCATCTCGTGGTCGTACCATAAGCTTGCATGTAGTGTAGATCTCTGCTAATTCAAGTTAGCCAAATCTAGGATCAATTAGGAATTTTAAGGTTGTAATGTAGGCTAAGGTATGGGTAGGATATATTTAGGAATAGTGACTAACCCTCCTAAGCACTTTAATACACTACCTTCACAATTTAACACATATTCTTCTCAACCAATTCATATTCAACATAGCCCTTTTTCAATTAAGTACTTCTACATTCTCACTAGCAAAAACTAATAAAATTTGGAGGTGTGTATCTTTTTGTACATATATATTTTTTTTTTCTTTCCTACACACACTCCAGACATGAAGATTCAATGGCTAGTGACTCTTGAATACATTTTTAATGCACTAACAAGTCTTTCCATGGATCCACTCAAAAGTTAATCCCCAATATCTCACCTTACTTATTTTAGCAACTAAGTTCCTTAGGAGGAAAAGGTGCAAAAATCTCAATTTAAGAACAAAATAGGGGTACGGCTTGTAATGTGGGTACCAAAGAAAAGGTCTAAAGGCTCAAAGGGGCTA